>VXAC01007034.1:0-49869 GCA_013399225.1 Rhipidura dahli | reverse complement strand
GAGAGGAGAGGAGAGGAGAGGAGAGGAGAGGAGAGGAGAGGAGAGGTCAAACTGAAGCAGTGGATCAGAGCAGTAAAGCAACAGGAATAGGCTTAGAGGGAATTCATCCGCTAGAAACCTGGAGGGGAGAGATAGCAAAATGGATTCACTTTGCATTTCTGTGTCCAGAACAGCTGTCAAGTAGTAGCTATGCAGAGAGATTATGTAAACATGTGTGAACAACTTTTTAAATATTAGGGAACTGCATAAATCAAAGTCTTTGAAAGGAAAAAACTGTATGCCTTTTCCTACATCATGCACTGATTGTGTCTTGAAATATAACATCTCTTACAGAAATGTTTTTCTTTTACTTGTGAATAGAATCAGCCATTGTTACAATCTGTTTTACACTCCTTTATTCCTTCTCTTTTCCTCACACTAATCTCTAACAGTCTCCGGAGCTTGTTGTTATCTTTCAAATGCTTATTCAGATATAAATGTCATGTTTGGCATGTGAATGCCCCATGAACTCCATGTGTTTTTGTTAGTAGGACTCACTGGTGTCTATATGTCTTTCAACTCAATAGGCTATCAAGGCTAGGTAAGAATATTTGATCCTTTGTTTCTCCTACTGTGATGCAAACAAAAGACCAGTTCACTTGCAGTTATCAATAAACATATTTGGCTGAAAAGTCAGCTTTGTGAATAAGTAATTTGTTGTTTTATCTAGAATTTGGAAATTGGTGAATGAAGTAAATAGCAGTAGTTTTTAAGAGAGGTACTTTTCTGCCTTAGGATATATCTGCTCTATGCAGGTACGAAAATAACTTTTTTTCCTGTCTAATCTAATCTGGATGGACAGAAGTCACCTCCAGTCCAAAAGTTATGATAGTACATTTACCTGTTCTGTCACACAAACTGCTAAAATGTGGCCTCTTTCATAGTTCAGATACTTAAAAGCACAGAGAATACATTAGGTCTGTCTGTAACCATCTGTGTTAACATGTTGTTAGTTACCCTTATGGCTTAGCACAACCTGTAAGGTTTGAAATGTCTTGAGTGCAGTATGACTCTCACCCTTAGAAAATGACTGATACAGGAAAAGACACACTGCTGAGAAATTTTCTATTGCATCATATTCTGTAAGAAAAAGAACACCAAAAAGCATGGGAATATTATCCTTCTCTGCATGTGGCTGACATGAGTGATCCTAATTTGAATGTCCTCTTCATCCACTGGAAACTGTGCTACAAGTCCTACTTCCAACAGACTCTCCTATGCTGCTCCCTCTCCTGTATAACTTCTCTCAGCCAAATGGGGGTGCAGTGTAGCATAATTTCACAGTAAACAGAAAGGCAAAAAAATATGCCATGCAGGCAGTACCTGTCCCCTTGCCTTTTCTCAGCAGCTGCTTATAACACCTGGTCTCAGAAAGCTGTTCATTTAACATGTGGTGAAATGACCTCCTCCTACTTGTCTTTTGTTCATCTCCAGACAATGCAGAATTGACAGAACTACTGTATTCTGAGTAAACATCTGTCACCTGCCCCAAAAACTTCTGTTCATGGGTGCTCATGTCCCAGTGCCAATTAATGGCATCAAGGTATATAGCATTATTAGATCTCCTGTGATTGTTTGTACATCTGCCACACCAGAAATAACTCCCCCAGCACCAAGGATATTAGTACCTGTGCACATAGACTCTGTTTGCTGCAGACGAATAGGTGGAAGGTGTTAAGGTTAGAACACTGTCTTTCCAGTAGCATATTTCTCCCCATCAGAGACAAACAAACTGTATTACCTCTTCTCTTTCAGTCTGTTTTGCCCAGACTCCTTGTAAACCTTGGCAGACATTCTGGATTCAAGGTCTCTAAAGGAGAGTCAGTCTACAGAAGTACCTACAGATTTCACAGCAAAGAG
Source organism: Rhipidura dahli (assembly GCA_013399225.1). Classification (NCBI taxonomy): domain Eukaryota; kingdom Metazoa; phylum Chordata; class Aves; order Passeriformes; family Rhipiduridae; genus Rhipidura; species Rhipidura dahli. The sequence goes on along the minus strand of VXAC01007034.1, from coordinate 47,970 downwards.
TTGCTTTAGAGGACCAGATGTGCAACTGCTTTAAGCCGCTGCTTTAAATCCAATCTTGATCCAAATAGATGTAAAAATTGAGATGTGAATTTCAGTATGCTCATTTATATAGATGTACTTCTGTATGCTTATGTTGGATACTTATGTTGAAACTTACTGAAACTTGTGACCATCTTAATAACCAGCCTCAGGGTTGCTGATGTTCTATTTACTCTTCACCCACCCTCAAAACAAAGGTGTCTCCAGGCTTGGAAGAATGATTATGTTTGGAAAGCACTGTCTTGATTAAACTTAACATAGTTATATTGAAAGTGAAATTTTTACTTCGTTTGCTTTCCTTTTAGTTTAGCAGTTTTTCTACCTGGACCTAATGGTATGATGCACAAATGACATAAAAGTGTAAAGTAATGTGCTTGGTAAAGAACAGAAAAAATATTCTTTCATGTCAAAATTAGGGAAATCAGGCTTTTATCAAAATAGGAATTAAATGGGACAATTTATGTAAAGGTTGTGAGGGAGGAAGGGCCTTTTGGTTTATGAAGATCTTTTCTTCAACTATTTTCCATAGACTTCTTTGGGGCATTTTAACATCCAGATCAACTGAATCACTGAGGAATAGGTCATTTTAGATCCATATCAGTCTGAATTAAAAATCATGCTGTGTGAAAAGTGGTGAGAAATATTTAAGAGATGTTACAAATGTTACCAGGAATATTTCTGTAAGGATAATGTAAATCCTGTCTCTTCTTGCCAGAATTCACAGATCCTCTCTGGTTCAGGATCATACAGGATATTTGTCTTCTAACTTGGGTTGGGCTCTTTTTGGCCACACTATTCTGGGAGAAGCCTTCCCCACAATCATTAGAACCTCTACTTTGTAGTCTTGGTTTTTTATCAAGAAAATATTCCTACTAGTAGTCATTTTGGATTGACTGTTTGTAAGAAGGTAGAGAATTTTGCTCTTGTATTAATCTTTGCAAATATAGAGTTGCTTTTGAGCATCATCTGAAGTTCCTTTAAGAATTCTGAGTATTCATCTTGAGGTTATTCCTTCAGATATGTCTTGGCCATTTCTGGCCAAAATCACATGTGTTTTGAAAGGAAAGGAGGTATTTTGTCCCAGAATGTAGATACAAACACCCCAAATAAATGTAGGTGAGATATATTTGGTACCTGTTGCAAAGTCTGCATCTAACCACCTTGCATCTCAGAGCATGGATACCAGGAGCTTCCTACAGAACGCCCTTATCAAGGATTTTCCCTGTCCTCTCTGCCACTGCTCCATGATCAAGCTGCTTTTAAAATATAGCTCTGGATAAAATAATTCATTTTAAGATGACTAAAATTTGTTATGACAAAATATGCTTCTGAAAAATAACATCACTTGGTCATCTGAGTGTAGGTGTGGAGAGAAAGCACTGCCTAATCTCTATGGTACTTTAGGGCTGAGAATCTAGAAGGCCTTGCTTGGAATAAGATATTTGCTGACATAAATAATCATTGCCTAAAATTTCATAGAACAAAATTGAATATACAAAATGATGAAATGACTGAATGAAAAAAATCCATCAAAATATACTAATCAGAAATAATGGAGTCACCTTTGGTCTCTTGAATCTAAAATTATTTGTTCCATTTTTGATGCACTTTTTGACCAGTATTCTTTGGTTTTTTAATGAGATATGGGAAAAACTCAGTGATTTTGTAGGGATTTATGTATCTGATTACATGTAGACCTATTTGAAACATTGAAACTTACAAAGCAGCTGAATCTGTTCCATGTAATGCAAAAATAATAACATAATTTGGAGACATTATGCTACAATTTTATTGTCTAATATGCATTTTAGCTCATAATAAAAATACTTATGGAATTACCTTGGGTAAAAATTGCAAAAGCAAAAGCTCATTTTGCAGTCTCATCTGTATAACTGCTTCATATTACTAGAGCAGTATGAAGAAGCGCAAACGAGACCATTCTGTTTATAGAAGAGAAATATGCCCTTCCAAACTCTGTACTCTGTGAACTTTTAGATATAGGCCAATAGTAGATTGATTGCATGTGTGTTTGCATATGTGTACATTTCATAAAGAAAGAGGGATAATCTAAAATGAAGACCATGTGTACCAAATTTTAACAGTAAGTAACCTTTAACAGATATGATATCTCAAGAAAACAACTTTATAATGCAAGGTCTGACATAGGTACAAATAGGTCACATTTAATGTTTCTTTTTTAAAAAAGTCATTACTGATCAATGTCTGTAAATTATGCTACTGCTCAATAATATATATTTTCATGTTAAAATGGTAGGCTATTGCTCAGACTGATTGTTTTATAATTGCTTCTAAGTACCAATGTGCATTGGACCAATTTTTGAGTATGTATATAGACAAACAGTGTTGACTATTTCTGATAGATATCTATGCTTATTTTGAGAACATTTTCAGTCTTCCACTAATCACTCAAGAAAGAATAAGTTACATCATACAAAATAAATCCTTGTTCGGACAAAGAAGCTTTCGTAAATTAGAAGGAAGAATATGGATCGAAGTTCACATTTGAAATGAGTCAAACCAAAATGAAGTGCAACAGTTCAGTGAGTGTTTCATGATGCTCCAAAAGGAAGCTTGTTCCTTGCACATAGAACTGTTGATTTTGGAGTGGAAGAGTGGAATTAGAGAAATTTGAGAAAATATAGTTGAAAAGAAAGGGCAAAAAGGGTCTAGTTTGCTTTGTGGTCAATCATCAAATGAATAAGTAGGAAGGTAAGGAGGGCCTCAATATTTTTTGTTTGCTTGGTTTTTTTGTTTGTTTGATTTTAATAAAATAGAAAAGTTAAGAAAGTAATTTGGCTCATGAATTTCAGAGAATTAGTTTTCTGTATGTCACATGTCAGTCATGTTACATTCAAGCATGTACTCCTGTTTAAGGAGAGGAAATGTAGCATTCCCCGCTCAAAACCAAGTTTTATATTTCTGAGTGGTCTAATAGGAACTTTTTGCTAAGTCATGATTCTATGGACAGTTATAGTGAGTGAGGGACTGGTTTCAACCTAGATATACCTGAAAGATGCAGCCATAATGTTTGACCTGTGTACTAGCAGTTTGATCTATATCCTTCTTATACTGCAAATACTTTGGATTTTTTTGTTTCTCAGTAAAAGACAGTGTTCTGGATATTACATGTCGTCATGACATTTGAGCTAAGGCAAAAATGAGTATGTTAACATTTGTCTTACAAAGTTATATTTATGAAGCAATGATCTAAATTTCTTCCATAGAGATAATAACAGAAGAATATTCAGCTTGATGTGAAACAACACTCCTGGGGAAAGGTATGACTTTCTTTAAGTGGCAGAGCAGTGGTATTGTTTACATTGATGTACTGACTGCCAGTTAATTTTTATAAGAATATGACTATTGGCTAACCTGCAGTCAGCATCTCCCTATATTTCTTCTCCAGTTTGAATTGTTTATAAGTTTCTTTATTATTTCCCTGTGATGCAGGTACCAATTGTCAGCAACTTCAATCACATAATTAAAAGAATCACAAATAAATAGACAGCTGGTTTGGCATTCAGGAACTCTCATTGTGATTCCTTTCCTTTTTGACCTTAGTAAATCTAGGAATTGATGACAATTAAACTGGTTAAATCACAGGTTGTTGTGAGAATAAGTAGGATGAAAAAGTGGCATCCAGTGCTAAAATGGCAAGGCCATGTGGTGAGTATTGAGAGACAGACACCACTCCTGATCTTTCTGTCAAAACCCAGTTTTGAGACTTGAACGTGGTGAGTGATAACAGTTTCAAACTGTTGAGACAATTTAAACCACAAAATCACTCTGTATCCAGACAGAAAGGTATTTGCATTAGTCAACACCCAATATTTCATGTTTTTTTACTAGGAATAGCATGTATTTTCTTGTTGAGAAAGCCGGTAGTCTCATCTCATATTCCAATAAAAAGCTGGTTTAAAATGAATTACAGTAAGATTTGGCTGTAGCATAGTCAGTATCTTATGTTGTACTCTTAGTAATTTCTGCAGTTACAACTGCTTCATATTACTTGTTCTTTTTAATATAAACCTTGCTGTTGCTTCTTTTTTATTATGAGTAATACATTTGTTTGAACTCATATGTATATATGTATAGAGAAGTATACTCTATGAGATTCATAGCACATAGAATACATTTATGCACATATGCAATGAAATATGCACGGAAAATAATTTTAGATTTAAATTTATGGTGCACTAAGGGCAGGTAGATGAATTTGCCATATTCACAGACTGCAAATTAAAAAAAAAAATCTTAGTTGGTTGTATTTCCCTTGAAATATTTGAAATACAGGGCCTATTTCTCAGTCTCTTTCTCATGTGAATAGTTTTTTAGTACAAAAAATTTGTAATAAAAGTGCATTTTTAATTTCAGCATGAGGTGCTTTTTTCTTATTAAAATGTGGCTTTTTTCTATGGATTCTGTTTTTCCAAACATAAGAAATAGAATTAATTTTAATTTTAAATTGTAAAATAAGTTATAAATAATTTGAAGGAATTTTTTTTCTTCCTTTAATATTGTATTTAGGGTTTTTCTTGTTGTATTTCAATAATGATGCACTGCGAATAAATGTTTCTTTTTTTATATTTCAATAATAAGTATATGCCTTACACTGCTTCAGTTCTTTCTCCCTCTGGGCAATTTTTCATCTTCATTACTGAAGTCACTAAATGGAGCCAAATCAGTTAACTTGCAATAATCATTTGGGGATTGGATTCGGCCCCCAATCCTTAGCTGGATCAGAAAACTTTTACTTTTCTACTTGTTTTTCTCAGTTGAGGAAGCCTAATGCATTGTAGTAAATAGAGAGCTTGTAGTGTATAACAGAGATTACATGTATCCATCACTTTACTCTCTCAGCAGAATATTGTGCACAAAAGTGCATTCCAAATATAGCAACCAACACAAAAGTGTGGGCTGCTTTTATAGAAGTAGAGAACTTCAGTGTATACCCAATAAATGGATGCTTCACTGTGTACCCATATATTACCATGAATTTGTGCTTCTAGCTTTTTTTTTTCCAGATGGAGACAAAATTGCTGAAAATAATGTTGTTAGAAGCTTTTATTCAGATCTCTTTTATCCATGCCAGGTTAAACTTGTATCTCATAGATGAATGCTTGAATAGAAGTATCTGAAGTATTGCAATTAAGTAAAATCCTGAGTAGCAAATTCTTGTTCTTATGAATTTTAATAAGTGGTGCAGTTTTGTGTTATTTGTATAGACAGTAGTTTCAACCATTCAATTGGTTATTATTTTAAAAATTAGATTTTTACTGTTCAGGGCTGTTTCTCTTTGTACTGCTACAGAAGCAGCCAGAGAGAAGACTGGCAACACAGGGAGCAGCAATCTCATTTCGAGTTCTCTGCTGCTGAGAAGGAACAAGTAGCAGCAGGTCAATATTTATGGCAGCTCATGCTTTCTGCACTCTGCATGGCATCCTAATCCAGGATATCTGATGGGGGGAGAGAGAGGAGACTCAGTGCAATGCCCACATGAACAGACAGCAGAACAGGCTGGGTTCTCAAACCTTCTCCAGTGTTGAGGAGGTGTCAGACACCATTTGCATGCAGCAATATGGCCAAGCATGAGAGTTTATGCTGCATAGGTAGCTCAGCCATGCCCAGAAACACTGCAATGGATGCACATTTTTAAGGAGGGCTTTGGACTATAATAGGGTAATTCATTAATCACAGCAGGGTTTCTTAAGAACCTCATGATGTTAGCAGCCTTTTAGGAGTGGATAAAAACATGAAGAAACATGGGGGTGGGGGAGGGCAGACACAACACCAAGAAATTAAACTGTTTAGTATTTTTTCTGTTCTTGCTGTTTTCCCAGGGAAGTATAGTTATTATTTACTGCATTGGATGATAAGTGAACACTTGAAAACCAACTGGTTTCAAACAAAGGAGCCTGGCAGTGCAGGAATACAAATAAAGATGCTCTGTTTTTTAGAAGACTTGAACTATGAGTTTTGGGGCAGATCTCAGAGGAAACTTTTCAACAACTTAGGCCACATCAATTCAGTTCCTAGATATTGATCTTCCTGACCCGGTTTAGACACCTAAATTTGAAAATGTAGTTTAAGCACTAGTGGTTCTTTGCATGCTATTTATCCTCAACAGAAAATCCTTTTCTTTTTGATGATTTTTATGACTTTTAAGTTGCATGATCAATCTCTTCATGGAGATGAATCCAGTCAGGTCTAAATCACGTGATTTGGTGGGGAGTGTAGTGGACACAGATATCCAGGAAGCTGCCTAAAAAGTTCATTGAGATACTTCACACTGAGAAAACAGGTTTTATAGTCTTGGTTTCTGAACAATCTCCCTCATTCTTGTTTCAATAAAGACTAGACTTACCCTGTAGGAAGTAGGAAGCATTATTTAACACCAAGTGATGCACAGTGTATTATTACTGTACTACACAGTGGTACATTTCTGGGGAAAAATTAACTTAATAATAGTTTTATTTCTTTAATCCTATGACAATTGAATTCATAAATTCTTGCTTTGGAATGTATTTGAGAATAGCTAAGAGAGTGTAATTCTAAAAATGAATGGAATGTCCTATCTCTAGCTGTATATTTTAAAACAAAAGTAGTATCATTCATATTCTCTGTTGCTTTCTTTTCAGTTGTGGTCTTTTTGCAAAACATTTCTCTCAGCTGAAACTTTAGTTCCTGAAAAATTACATAGAGGATTTTTGCTATAAGGCTTCTTGGCTCATTATGCAAAGAAGAAAGGAGGTGAAAGTTAATTAGTTAGAATTGAGGTTTTGTTTATTTTTCTTTAATGGTTATGTAGAGAAACTGAAAATGCAAACTTTTCACAGAACTGAAACTGAGGAATTCATGGGGTCGATAGGAATGTGAACTGACAGATTATGGTAAGCCTTCATCTGACTTAATGCTTTCTGATTTAATTTAATATCCATTTAATATACATTTTACTATTTGATAAATATTTTACATTTAAATCATGTTGCTAGTTCCCAAAGCTTGCCAAAAAAAAGGAGTAAATCGATATATTATATCCATAAATGTATTCCTTTAACATAAATTTTTCCTCTCATCATCCTAAGTAGTTTGCATTTTTCTAGAATGCGTAGAAGATTTAAAAGCAGACAAAAGTACCAAGCTCCCTCAAAGCTGGGAATCTGGAAAAACTCAATAGTGAGCACATTCGAACCGAACACATTCATGTGACACCTCCTGTCTTTTGAAATTTTCACCCATATCTGTCTGCCTTGATATATTAGTAGGGTGGTAATCTCTTCAAAAATAATTATACCAAGCTAGTATATATGTTAAGGCAGAAAGATGTTCAAGGCCTAAATGTAGATGTTGGATATCTGAACTTCCTGTCCTTCTATAAAGGCATGAATTGAACTCTGATTTTTTATACTGCCAGATATATGTATGTTTCCTCTGGCACATCTTTTTTTCCAATTAGTAAACATCCTGTTTCCAAAACATTTGCTTTACAATGACAACAGAGGGCAACCTGAGTAATTTGTATGTATGGTGGTTTCATGATAATTAAAATGGGCTCCAGACAGGGTATGCTTTAGGGAAATCATTAATCTGCCTTGAATTATATTTTTAAATGTGCAAATTTACATTAGGTGCATGAAATTAATCACGTAACATGATATATTTAACAAATTAAGGTGGTCATACTCTGTGTGTAACAAAGAAGGGAAATATACTACATATTTGCTTTCCAAAGTACTATGATTATATTCTTTTAATAGATACTGGGATTTTCTAAAAAAACTATTTTTGTCTGGAGATAATTTTTTATTTTAATTGCAAATTTTCCAGCACACATGCATTCCACACCCCTAGTTCCCCACCCCCAAAAAGGCTGGTATGTGATCATAGTTTCAGGTGATTCCATTTGCTTTGTGGAAGATCAACTGGCACTAAATATTTAATTACTGTATTCCACTAAGGTCTGTCGGTTCATATGTTTGACACTAGTCAGGTATTTGTCATTCAACAGCAGGATAGAAAGTATCTCTGAAAGTGCTATTTTAAATTAGAAGTGAAAGCTTAGATTTTTTTCACTTCAATCACTACATCTGTCATCCTGCTGTCCTCAGAAAAGCTGATGTTTGTTGACTGGAGCGAGAGGAGGGTGGGAGCAACCTCTGAGTAGTTCAGTGTTACCTTATTTCTTGTCCTCTGCATAAACCAACATGTTAAAGGCCAAGCTGTTATACTAAAGTGAGTCTTAAAATTAACTTTCAAAAATGCATTTCTTGATGTTGTGGTAGCAGATAGTGTTTTATTTCAATCAATGAATTGAGTACTATTTGTTGATGCTACATGTTTTAATTTTTTCCCTTACCCTCCTAGAAGTTGTAGGACATTAAAAATTAAATAGCAAAAATGAATTCAAAAGTTTGTGATTTACAACTGTTCCTGAAGGGGACAGATTAATGAGAAAGACTGGGCTGGGATGAACTAAAGTGATTCTCTTCAGAATTATTATGACTATTTGTTGAGGTACTGGCTTATGAAGGTGTGAAGGTGTAATATGCAATGGAAGTGTAACAGGCTTAAAAAGGGAAAGCAGGACTGTTTATCAAATGTATGTCAGAGATGTCACATGGCAGTACCATAGTTTAAGACTGTATTTCAATGATCTATTTAAAATGAAGTTGAGTCAAAATGATCTGAAGGTTGCCTACAGAGCTCTTTAATGGTGATTTATTTTGTGGTTGTACATTGGAATAAAGAATAACGAAAGCTTCCTGGAGCATGAATGATCTAAGTATTGTAGATATTAGCCACCAAGACAATATTTGTCCACAAATTCCTGAAACACCACTTGGAACTCTAATTTAAAAAGAAGGAAAGAAACTATGACTAATTATTAATCTCCAGAACAAAACTGGTTTAATTAATTGAAAAATAATGGTAACTATCAAAGTCAACCAAAAAGGTGCAATTTCTGTCAATATTTATTGGATTAGACCTTCCTGATTTCTCTAGGTCTTCTGGTAGCTGTGTTCACAGGCTGGATCTGCATGGCAGCACTGTCCTCATGTCTTACCTCATGTTAACCTTTAGTCTGACACTGGCTCTGTACGACAAACAGCCAACCAGACCACTGGCCTGTGAGCTGGGGCTACCACGGTGCCTCTGATGTTAGCAGGGTATGTTGCTCTGGAGACAGACAACCTCTTTCCTCCCCTTTCCTTGTGTGTATTTAAAATACACTCAATGTCGTATATACATCATCAACAAAGCAAATTTCAGACAGCAGAGACTATGAATAATATTTTCAGTATAATCGATATGAACCTCAGGTTAAAAAACCTCTCCTTTATTATTCCTTCTTCAACAATATTTTAAATTAGGTTAATACACACTGAGTCATTTTACCTGTCACATTCAAATGAAAGTGCTGAACTGTATGATGGTTATTTTTCTAAATAGCTGTTCCATGTGAAAGCTATTTTTAATAAGAGCAAACAGTTGTGATAGTTCACTGTATACATTTATAATGCGTAGTTACTCGGGGCTTGTCCTGCATTTTCTGCCAATTCCCATTTCCCATGAAGAACCCTCGATTATAATCTTCATTGTTAAAGTTACTGGGAGTTTAGAATATGTAAGAAGTGCAGAATGTGTCCTCCTTATTGTTATCAGAAAAACAGTGATCTTCAGACAATATGAATAAATTACTGTTTTTCAAAGAGTAGAAAGGTCAGCTTCTACCTCTCTGTTCTTTGCAGAGTGAAATTGTCTGCTTGCTACTGTTAGTTTAATAAGACCTATTAATAATATAGAACTTTTTGGCTAGGAGAAAAAAAATCAAATGTCAAAGGACTTTCAGTTCCCTTTTCAGATGATACACAAATTTAGCAATTCACAAAATTGCATTATGAAAATGAGACACATAATATTAATTGCCTTTTTTTTTTATTATGTTTTTTTGGGTTTTTTGGGGTTTTTTGCCTTGTTTTGTTTGTTTGCTGGGGTTTTTTTACTGGTACATCTATAGTAATTGAAAGACATCTTTGGTTTAAGCAAATCTCATAGGCAAACTGCTGCATCACAGTGGCTGACTGTTTTAATTGTTGTGAAGTACTCTACCTTTCTGGACAATTAATTTGTAGTAAAATTACTTCTAGGCTCCTTCTGCAAACTCCAAACTTTCCTTGATCACATGCTAGCAGAGAAAAATAGCTCAGCAAAGCAATTGGGTTTGGGACCCTCTCTGCCAGTAAAGAAGTGGCGTCTCCATTCCCAGGAGAGAAATCATCTGGAGGCCTTGTGTGCATGGGTGGTCTGTTAGCTACTGCCCAAAGGAAATTAGTATCTCAAAATTATGATTGCTTGCTGCATTAAAAGGACATAGAAATGTGCTTTTTAAGGTTATCTATGAGTTTGTTGAGCTGTAGCGCTTTTAATTTATTCAATACTTTATTTTTTTATTAGGAAGCTGCACAGTCTTCTATGGTAAGTTAATGTTGGACTTTTTGTTTGAAAAATGAGTAATTAAAACTACTAACCAAGGCAAAAGTATTCACCTTCTTTTAAATACTTATAGATTTATTGGTAATTAGAAAGATGTAGCTAAATTTTCTAATATATTGATAGATGTTGAGTGTTGAAACATTATTCAAGAAAATTTACAATACTGTGGTGATTATATGAGGTGTAACATTAAATATATTCATAAATAACAGACAATTGAATATATAATACCAACTATTTTATACAAACACTTATAACAGTGACAGATTGAAAAGTAGTATATTTTACAAGTTCATCCTTGAGAAAGGCCAGACAAAATAGATTGATTCAGCAAGAAACAATCTTTTCCCTTGGAGTAAATTCCTGGTTTTTTCAAAATAAATGGTGAAAAAGCTGTACAAATTGCTGAGAGGAAAAAGGATATGAACTATTCTCTCATAGCAGTCTGCATTTTTCAGGCCTGGAGGTTACTCTAGCTACAGCTGCCAAGGTAAAAGTTATCTTGGCTGCCATACTTTCAGTTTTTTTTCCAAAAAAAAAAAAAGATTTTTATCAGTAATATTTGTCAGCAAGCCAGAGAAAGCTCATCTGTTTGAGAGAGAACTCAGTTACCCTCACTCAGGGTCAACTAAACTTTGGAATTTGCTTGTAGCCAAAGGTTCCAGCCTAACTTACTGAAAGGTTTTTTAATCAAGCTTTAGAATGTGAAGCCATAATAACTCCCTTGTATTTAGATCCCCTTAGGTAAACAAGTAGATGTTCATCATTATCCAGCTTTCCAAAGAAAGCAAATTCTAACTTGTCTGCTCCCAAGTTGCCTGATTGCACGAAGGAGTTGGCACCTTATTTATTTCTAGATATGTTTCCACACATTACAGGAATCAGTCTAGATGAGAGTAAACCATGACTAGAATTTATGTCCACCTCCTGGCCTTGCAAAATTGGTCTGAGTTGCACATATATCTGTTATGACTGCAGTAACTGGTGTTAAAGATGGAGAAAGTGTTAGAGACTGATGTAGAGAGAGATATCATATAATTTTCCAGTTTTGTTCTTCCTGTACACTTAAAAAACCCTTATTCAGGGAGAAAGGCTGGATGTCAGAGTGACATTTTCTGTTTGGACCAGAGTAGACCAAACAGGAAATGACATAAGCTTTTCTGATCAGTATTTATAAAAATATTTTGCTTGAACTTTTACTGCCAAATGAGACTGTAACATTGTCTGTCCCAAAAAATGACAACATAGGCTTTCCCATGGTAAAGCCATATTATTACCAACAAGTGTTGGTAATAATATGCCTCAGCTGTGACTTAGACCCTTTTCAGTGGTTTAAAACTTCCTCACTTGAAACTTCCTGACCCTTACATTTCTAAAGATATCATTTACAAATAAGTTAATGCTGCAGGATGCTAGTCACATTTCTTTTCTCCAGGAAAACAATCATAGGAATGTGTAAATTAAAAGACAATCATTTCCATTAAAGTCTTCACACTTAAAAATCAGTTGAGTGATTGTTGCTCAGACTTAGAAAACCTGAAAGCTAGAATAATATCAGAGAAATTATTGCTTGGTAGGGTAAAATAATTGATTAGCCATTCAACCTAATTTATGGTGTTGTTTTGGGTTTACCTAGAAAATTATCAGCAATGAAGATGACAGGTATGAATAAGCATGACTGAGTTAGCATGAGGTGTCACTGTTTAATGGCACAAAAAGTAGGGAAAGTTTGCAAGATACATTGATTATAAAAACCGCTTACTTAAACCAGGTCTGATGTTGCTTCCAGTGTACCCAGAAATGTACATTAGTCATCATTATAAATCAACCTTTCCCAACAATTGCCACAGAGTGATATATGGATACTGCAGTTGTTTCATGGACACACAAAAACTTTGCAAATCCATCCCTTCAGTTTCTGAGTTGAAAAACATAAATAAATCCTGCAGAACTCTGAGCACATGGCTGTGCTAGAGATGAGGTAATGGCTGGATTGCTGTGGAAATTTGTGCGTCTCCAATAAACCATGTTAAAAATGTACTATACTGATATGCAGAGTCAGAGTGGCTTTTCCACAGTAAAAATCAAATTAGGCAATGGTATTATTGTGGGTTACTGTTGTGCTCTTATTGTGACAAAAATGCTGTCTGAGATGATTCTTTCTGTTAAAGAATGTAATAAAATATTTGAGGTCTGTACAGCTGTGTCCTGTGGGGCTGGGGAGAAGAGTAAGGAATGCCTTCAGAATAGCTCCTGGCTTTTTTGTGAGTCACTCTGATAGCCTAAGGAGTGCATAGAAAGAAATATTATCACCTCTGGAACAGGCATGAGGGATTTCTAGGTGTTTTTGAGGTGCTAATGTGTCATGACTTCTGAAATTTTCCTTCTACTGTGTATTTTTTTCTGATTCTAAGCTTTCCTTTTCACTAGCGAAAGGTTCATAGAAATCCCTCATCCCAAAAATTACTTGCAGCATTTGGTTACACTTAAGGGCTTAATGACAATGATTTCATAAATAGTGGGATGAATAAAAGAATGTGTGCACAATATATATATATATATATATATATATATATATATATATATACACAAGGTTATTTAAAGTTCACTGAAAAGAATAGATATTTGTCATTCTGATCTTTCAAAAATTGGCAATGAATTCTTCAAGGAAATCAATTCTACCTTGCCACTCTTTTTTTTGTTTCCCCCCATCTAATTTCATCAGAATTTCTATAGACAACTTGGAGACTTAGCTTTCCAACAGTTTTTCCTTTAATTCTGCAATTTGTAGTTCTCTGTATTATTATCCTATTAACTACTTATAACCTTAATTTTACTGATCACAGATAAAACCTTCCTTCATTTCATTATTAAAATGTAATAATCCAAATTAACTGGGAATTATGAGGCAGGAATATATGAATGAAACATTCTTTTAAGTCTGAATTGCAGATGAATGCAAGAAACCCACCTAAATAAAATATAAACTTGCTATAATTAGCCATCCCCAAGGTTTTTTACTTTTATGTTGCTATACTGACATTTGCTTCTGTTAAAAGGGTGTCTTAGAAGAAAATACCAATGTGGGAATGACTAGATACTTTCTCAGATTTAGAAATTCTGAACATTACATTTAACACCCTGAAAGGGCTTCTCTTTCCCGTAAAGGGGCTTGAGTTCCACTTAGAGAAATAACCCTTCTGCAATGGAAACAGAACCCCATAAAGCTCTGATCTAAGTGCCAGGCTGGCTGGAATTTTGCAGACACTTGAGGTTTTTTATGGGGAAAAAATCATTCTCTGAACTAATAAATTTCCTTAGATTCCATCCCAAAAACATCACAGACAATCTAATTTATCCACTGTTTGTTCCAGAGGTGGCTTCTTTCAGTGAACCTACCAAAATTGTATCCCATTACTCCTGCAAACAGGTTACATATCCAAACCATCTTATAATACATCTCCTATCCTTTACACAGGTCCTCCTCTACATGGCAATATGCACTTTTAAAAACATAAAAATGTGCTTTGGTATGAGTATTTAGTTAGTAGCATTGGTATTTTGCAATACTCTCTCTTCAGCTGCCTATCAGAGCTATCATAGAAAGTAATATCTTTTTACAAAATTTCAGATTGTTCACCATAAGGATTTGCAGGTTACATCTGCTTTTCAGACTTTTTGGAGCAACAGTTACATCTCTTGTTCTATTTCAAGGTGAAATAACTGATAGTGTAAAGTAATTTCAATATTTTGTCTGGTTCCCTTGAATACAGCTTCATTAACAGTTTGTTACAAAATAGTGTATTAATCTTAATATCTGTTAGATTCAGGATCTCTAGATACAAGCATATAGAAAGTTCCAGTCATATGAAGTTCATCATCTCTACTTGCATGGCTTGTGTCACTTTCCTTGTTGGGATGGTTTTATTGTTTATTCATACATTTATCCATACAATCCATTGTACAAGAAAATTGACATAAAACTTCCCTTCTCCCTCTGTTCTGTAACATGAGATCAACAATCTGCTCTGAGCCTCTATGAGTTAAAATTTGAGTTAAAGTTAACCCTTTTGTGTTTCTCCATTTTTAGTAGAGGATTTCCTTCCCTCTTCTGCCATAAACACCAACTCTCACTTTCCATCTAAAAACATTTTCCAAGGCTCTTCCTTCAGGTCATCTCTTTTAAACTTGAAGGTGTTGCATCTTCTTGAAATTCCTCAAACCTCTGGAAATGGTGATCCATGTTACTGGTCTTTTCCTGGGTTTCTGATAGTTGTGGAGGAGATTCTTGTAGATTCACAGCCTTCTCAGGTATTTCTGTGTTAACAAGGACTTTATCTGTGGCCACTGAGAAACTTTCTGTAGCTCTGCTTTAATTTTTTACAAATTTCTGCTCTTCCTTTAAATTATTTCAGTCATTTCATTTTTACATCTCTGAGAAATTTAATTTTTTTCAGTCTTGGTCTAATGGAATTTGTCATTTCCAATTTCCCTTCTTCATCTTACACCAATATTGCTGTCTGCTCTCAGATCAGCAACATTCTGGGGTTTTGTGTTGGAGGTGGGGTTTTGGGTGTTTTTTATTTTTTAGACGATTTTTTTTTTCTTCTAGTATAAGAGAAAATACACATAGGGCTCACATAAATTCTAATGTCCTGTTAAATTACTGCAGATGTACACCATGTTCCGAGGCATGGTAGGACTAAAACAAGAGACAGATTTCTACTTAGAGTTGCAAATATTGTTTCTGTTGAATTCTTCACTAAGTCGCATTGTGTGAGCCATTTGAGACTTCATAATATATTTGTCATGTTAACTGCATTCCTCTGTAAAACGTAGTTACAGTGTTTTCCTTTGCATTAATTTTTACTACTACTACTGCCTTTCATTCCAAGATCCTCCTTGGCTTTATTTGGAATTTTACTGACTGGCAGGTGCCTACTGATTTGATTTTTCCAGTATAGTCTTTGCTTTAAAAGAATAGACACAGCAGACAAATGGAGTGTGGTTTATTATTCTTGTGTATATCTATTATAAAACACAAGGAGTGATGGTGCACCAAGATCACTGTCAAAGTCAGTGATGATGTAAGGAATTTATCCTTTATTTCCCACTGCTTGGGATACCCGTTCCTGCTGGTGAAAGATGCAATCAGGAATATTCTGTATTACTGTAATTTCCAGTACATCTATTATGCTTATCTTCACACAGGCTGGAAGGATATTTTTCGTTGTATCTGTTTTATGTGTTTTCATGGCTTATGTCCTGATGCCAGAGCAGAGCAGATTCCCAGTAGTTTATATTGTGCTCTATACATCTGACAGGTAAAAAGCAGAGTTACTATGAGTGTCAGGTTTATTGAGACAGAAGCTTTTTAGTCAGGGCCTGAGATACACTGAATCTCTGAAACTTCAAAGTAGATGGTACAATAAAAATTGGAACAAAATACATGTCAAGCTGGAATTCAAAAGACAGTATGGAGAGAGGTTAGGCAGGCTGTTGAGCTGTGTAACTAAGCAGTGTCTTATGTGTACTGTGTGAAGCTGAGGTTCTGGTCATGGGAGTAATGTGTTACTGTGAGTCACTGGTTCTTTGGTAAATGCCTTGTGCATGTTTTACTATGTTATATGATCATGGATATATGAGATAGTTATTTCTCTGGTTTTTAATTCTGTAAGGATTTGAACAGAAATCAGATAAGTAGGAGTGCACCCCTCATTGGTAGACATGTTTTTTATTGCCACTAAGACAAGAAATAGGATGGGATGCTAAAGTCCCCCAAAAATGTGAGAACTGAACTGTAAGTCTTGAGGACTTCTTTTACTGAAGAGTTCATTCATTACTAACAAGACCACTAAACTTAGTTACTTGTTTTAATTGTGGAAAAATAACCTCAAAGTTAGTTAAGCGTAATGCAGGATATGTGAAAGGGACACAGTCTTTATGATATTTTCAACAGGTTAATGCCATGTGCTTTTTCCTAAAGCATATTTGAGGTATCTTCCCTAATTAAAAAGAAGAGCTTCTTAGATAAACAAATCTTCAATTATCACAGGAAACCTACATACTCAAAGTCCAATTTACCTCTAAAGAGACAGCCAGGGAGTTCCTCTTAGACCGTCACTTCAGCTAACAAGCAATTTAAGAGCTAAAGGCTCAGTGTATGCATTTTTGACTGAAATGAAGCTGCAGTAGATGTACAACTTTCAAAAACAGCCAGTGGAAAATACTCAACAGATAATTAAAATTATTAAATATAAGTAAAAATAGTGACAAAAAAAAAAGAAAAAAAGCTCAACTTCTTTGTTGTTTGCTATGTAATTTTCCTGGTATTACTTCAGAGCTTTGTATACCCACAAAGATGATTAAATGGCATCACTTTGCATTAGTATTCAGACCCATAAAGGTCTTAGTTAAACATTTTTACAATCAGTAAATTATTTTGCCAAACCATAATTTTGGCTGAACCATAATCCAACACTGTGGTTTAGTGAAGTTCACTGAAAGGTGCTATAGGAATTGTCAGTGTTGCAAGGTGCTAACTGGACAATATACCCCAAGGGACCAAGACTGAAGAAGGACTCCTGTCCTGACACAGTCTCACAGAATTCTTCCCAGAACTCCTCTGGTGCACCTGCATTGCACCAGGGAGAAGGCAAAGCTTTGCCCCAGTTTTGCTCCAAACCTCTGCAATTCACTAATGTTCATAATTAAAATTACTTTAAATTGAAGGTCCTTGTTCTGGGTCACAATAATTACCATGGTGATTTAGGGAATATACCTATGTATAATTTCTGAACTCACTTTGAGAATTTGAACTCTGTACTTGTAACTGTGTCAGACTGAAAACTCCATTTGTACTCCACTTTCTACCTCCATGTTGGAAAAAAAGCTAGCAAAGGATGGTCAAGCTTCGATTTAACTTATTTATGTAAAATGTTTTTGAACAATTTTGAACATTGCCACATGTGAGCTTTGATCATCTGAGAAATGTATTAGAAATCATCTGATGAACATGCATGGAAGTTGTAAAAGATATTTTCAGATCCAGTGTTTCGTAGAGGGAGTGTAGAGGAGACAGATTTTGGTGAGGGGTAAAAATTTGTTTCAGAGAGGTAAGGAAGAACCATGCATTACTCACACAACTCTGATTCAAGTAGAAAGGAAAAATTTATTGTTGAAGTAATTAATTTTCACCTGTTGTTTTTTTGTTGGTTTGTTTTTTGGTTTTTTTTTGAATATTTGTATCGGAGGTTTTTGCAAGTAGCACATTCTATATGATATAACTGTTTTTTAATCCAGAGGAGGTTAATTGTAAACTGAAATGCTGATCAAACTAGTGCTCTGGAAAATGATGCAATTTTAGGAATTGAGTCATTTGGGAGAATTTTCATTAGCCATAAGGCCTGGGAAACTAGACTGTGGGAGATCTTACCTCCCATTAATGCTCACTGTCTGGCCAATGTTACATCCTGAGACAGCATCTGGAGACTGAAAACCAGATTTACATTTTAACAATATTGTTTTGGTAAATAAGTCTGAAATAATAGCTTAAGGAGTGATCAGCAAAGGCCGATTTACTAAAACCGTGATGATTGCCAGCTATAAAAGTCAACCCAATCAAATAGGAAGGGAAAATATTCTTTTAAGTTAGCTGGTATTTCTGAACAAGTTTTTATATTATCAACAGTTTCTAAAGGAACTTATTGTTCACAAGGTGCTCTCCTGGGATGTTAGGAGAAAACAGCCTTCAGGCTACTCCAGCAAATCCTCAAGCAGTTACCAGAGGATTTGGTTCTGGCTAGCTGAACTTCTCTTATTTTATCCTCTCTTAAATATAATCCTGATGAAACTTGCACTAAAAATCAATGGAGGAATTTAGGAGAGATTCAGGAGGTTTATTTGCTGCTTCCTTTCCAGAGGAAAAGCTTAGGAAAAAGATAAAAATGCTTGACTGATACGTTATGGTACTCATCTTTGCATATTTTCCTGCAGAACCAGCGGTTTTATTTTCTATACTGCAAGACCAAATCTCCTGGATTCCCTTAGCAGTGTTTCCTTTCTACAAGATCTGACCAGAGATTTTTAGAAGCTCTTTTTTGCTGTAGTGCTACAGCATGGTTTTATGAGGAAGGCATTGTTCAGCTCAGACCATACTGTAGTTGCACTCTGATTTCCCAGCCTACGCCTTGGTGGTTCTATTTCAACATATCAAATTTCATGGTTCCTCCTGTAACAGCAAGATGAGATAAATGGTTGCTTTTCTCTTTATTAAAAGTAAAATGGAGCATACCAGGGGAAGATGACTCTGCTAACATCACTCTCATCTTATTTCAGGCTGACTTATAATCAGTGTTTGCCTTTCCTTTATTTCTCTACTCTTCCGTACACCTCCGGACAACTCAGTCGAAACTGCTGGTGTTCTGTAGTTAGATGATTATTGACATTTTGGACTTCTACAGCAGTCTGTGATGGAGCAAGTAGCCAAAGGAAAATAGCTGCAGAGCTGTTACTGATCAGTAACTGATCAGTTACTTTGTTACATAAAAGAATGTGTAGCTGGAAATTATCAGCAATATCCAATGATTAGTAATTAGCAGTATCTGTTTAACAGGATGGGGGAAAATTGTGATGGAAAAGCTCATGGGTGGCTGGATGCTGGCTTACTAAGTACCTCTTCTTCCATGGCAAGCAGCACCAGGAAAGGGGAGTGAGGGGTTGCAGTCAGACCCTAACAGTTCCCCTTTCTAGCTCCTTCCCTGTCACACTTTGTCTGTGCTCCAGTGTATGTCCTTCCCATCATCTGCACCTCCAGCTTGGTCTCTCCAAAAACTTCCTTGAGGAAATATCCTCCTGCTCAGACATAGGGTCCAGCAGCCACCCCACTGCTGCCAAAACTTTGCCACTTAAGCCACGTACAAGTGAAAATAAAAACCTGGATAAATAATCAGTCACCGAATCCTAAAACCTCAGAGACAACAGTCATATAATCTTTTCTGCTGTGTCACCAAGCATTTACCTTGAAACTAGACATTTTCTTGAGCTTACTAGTGCAGCTGAAGGGCTCCAGGTTTCATGGTATATCAAAATCTTGTTAGCATCCAGCTTCAGAGTACTTGCAGTCATTTCATACTCATTTGTTTTAATATTATTCTTTGGCTCACACAGCATTATTTCCAATTCTCAAGATGGCATTTTTGATATATCTGCTGACAAGAGCTATATCCTTTCTTGGTATTGCCTTAACTGAGCTAAACAAGTTCAGGTCATCCTGGGAATTTTTGTCTTCCTCTATTCCAACTTCAGTTCTTCTTTGACAAACATGACTGAGCAGAATTTTGTCAATTGAGTGTCATTGAGTGTTTCTGCCGATACCAAGGACTCAGAGTTTCAGACTTTCTCTAAAGAAATTTAGGTATCTTCTGTCATGACCACGTCAGGTCAGTAGTTGATGGCCATTTTATGATCAAATAATACATGCAGGTTTTTACTTTCTCTGTCACTTCAAAATAAGTGGATCCTTTGTCCAGCTCACCTTTCCTGTTGTTAGGTTATTTATATTACTACTGTTTATTGCATCAAAATATTTCATAAAAGCCTTGTTATTTTGGTATTACCTGTTGGTACAAGGTATTGTCTCAGTACTCATATGAAGAGATGTGAAGAGAAATTTGCCCATGAAAAGAATCAAAACAATTGTTTCAAAAAAATTGTGATGGAGAGGTAAGAAGAGAAATAAATACAACTAAACAACCTGGATAAGGCTGTCTGTTAAACTGATACTGTTTGGGTGAGAAGGAAGTTTCAGAAACTCAAATAATTGGTTAATCTAAATGCTAAATGAGTGCAAGATTTCCAAGTATTCAGTAAAGGACTGTTATTTTCCTGGTTAAGTGTCCTAATGCTGCTAATAAAAAAAACTAAGGCAAAGCAACTCATACCCCCTTCCTCACATACTGAGTTGTTCTTTTCTTGAGTGACCTTCATAGGCTCCAGTAAAACATCTGTTCATCTTTCCTGCCTGACAAGGAGGGAGCCATAAGAACAAAGAGAGGGTTCCTTCCACCTACAGATCTCAGAAACCTTCTGGCATGTTGTTATTGTTACAAACTTTGCTCTCAACCACCAAGATGATAACCACAGGCTGGCAGTCTACTTTCATCTTTTTAATACCCCAGATTTGTCGCCTTTCTTTTTTATGGTCTCCATGGCAACAGCCATTAATGAAGTTGCTGCAGGTGTTTTTATGCCAAAACTTTTTAGATTGGTTAGTTGACCAAATCCATGCACCTGTAGCCTTTTCATTAACACTTAACTTACTCCTATTTTCTCTCCAACATGCAATTACTTGGGTACTTGAAGCAAATACAAGGGCTATCACCCAAATCTCAACGCACCTAACTATGCCTGAACAATGTGTTTATTATCTATTTACAGTTGTGAGAGTTTGTGGAGTGTATATCATATGAACCTCATGCAGTGCACAAGTCTCTTCCATTCAGTGAAGTTTTTCTTCAAATTTGAGGTTTTAATTGGTGTTGCTTTGTTCCCAAAATTGTAAAACAAGGATGACAATAATTTATGTAACCTCTGCTTGAAAATAGCTTGAGTCCTGTATATTTTCAGCTTTGGTTGTTGATAAGTATAGGAGTTTCCTTTTCGTGCAGAAAAGCAGAGGCACAAAGCTGAATGGTTTTAGTGCTTTTCAAATCTGAATGCCTCATCATCTTTGGGTATCTATTTTGTGTTACACACCAGGAGTGATTTTGATAGTAAAGCTTTAATGTACATCATAAAGCTCCTATGGAAGCTCTTCTGCAATATTTTGTTTTGCTTTTTTTCCTCCACATATTTGCTGCCCAGATTATTTAAGATTTCTTAGATCACAAGGGCCACATTGTGAGAGAAATTATTTTTTCTGAAGAAATGTTCTTTCTAAAGGAACAGAGAGTTGTAATTATCTCAGAGCTGAGAAAACCTTGAAGTTGCAGAGGTATATTGATTGCAATTTATTACTTTGGGGCTTTGTATGAGACATATAGTGACTAGGAAGAGCTTATTAACAGAAACAATGATTATGCCTCCATGGAAATGTTCATCATGGCATGTGACTTCTGATAGTGCTAGCTCAGATACCTTACCTTCTTCCACAAATTCTCAGCTAGATATTATAGGGGACAGTCTCTCCTGTCAAATAAGGTGAAGGATCAGACTTGTTTTAGTGTAGAAAAATACCACTTCCTCTGAAAGCATTGTTTTGTTCTGCCAACTTACAACAGTGGTACCAAACATTTTTTTGAATACCTTTTTGATGGAATTAATTAATGCTCATCTTTCAGAGCTAAGTAGAACTGACTGGGTTTGCATGCATTTTGTACCTAAACTCTTCATAGTTTAGTTTGTGTGTTTCCAATCATTCAGAGCACAGACCTCAGCATCAAAATGCTGGTTGTGAGTTGTGAGAAATGTATAGGAAGACACATGAAAAAAATAATATCTCTGCCTATTATGCACACAGAATTGCTGGTTTATGCTTCCCGATGAATGTGTCCAAACAGTCAAATTACTGGGTGATTTAAGAGTTAAATTGACAGCTGCTTTCATTCAGCTTTCAGTGCTTTTGAATTACTAATGATACAGTCTTGTGACAGCAGTAGAGTACATTCCAGTTGCCCTAAAATTAGATAAGGAATTTCATTAAAGCCTGAGAAATGAAAAGAGAATGTTGCTCTGTTGCTGGTTCTGCCCTAAAACATACTCTTTGACCAATACCTGTTTTAAATTGGGTCCAAGCATCTGTACTTGGGAAAGACCACAGTCATCAGTCCAGTTACAGGTAATGTTAGCGAGGAGCCAGAACAAAAGGATTGTGATGGATGATAACATAAGACCCATTCACAGGAAATTAAATTTTGAAGTGCCAAAGAGAAACATTACAGAACTCAAACACAGTAAATAGCTGCTTTCTCCATCCTTTACCCTGGAGAAGGCAGCACTAATGTTTCTACAAGCCAGAAGGAATGTTGTTTTAAAAATTGAAACTGCACACTTGATCTTGCCACAGATCTTCTGTTTCATTAGGCTTAAAGACAGTTCTGATTCCTAAGTGGTTATTCCTCACAGAGGCACAGAAATACATACTGAAGAAAATAATGTACAGAGTTTTAAAATGTAGTTACCAAAATGTATATTTTTGTCTTCATTTGGGTCAGTAACACTTTTTTTTTCCTGACACTGATTAGGAAGACATCCAGAATGAGAAGGAAGACTAGAAATACTTCAATTTGAAATTCAGCTCTTAGTAACAGGATCTTCAAGCAAGTGTTAGTTAGATTAGGCTCAGGTGACAGATTACCTGATATAGGTGAGGTTTGACATGATTCATAGTTCTGTGTTTTTGTAAATATCTTCTTTAAACATATGGTATATGTTATTGTATTCCTTTCTGCACTCCATAAAATATTCCTGATAAATATTTGCTAATTACAGCCTTGCTGGAACACTAAACAGTCAGAACCATCCATTATCCAAGTACCTGAAGGTGAGCAGGTGGAAGGAGCCCATCCTCAGGAACTTGTGCATGTGTTGTGCTGGGAGCTCACTCACAGCACTGTGCCAGCCTCTTCTGAACCAGGGTTGGTGGTATCATTTATTGGTCAGTCTTAATCAGCAGCTATGTTAACATAGGTAGAGGCACAAGTCCTGCCTCAAAGATATAACAAAAGTCACACTTAAGCCAACTGAAGCTCCTTGATAGGCTGTACTTAGAGAAAAAAAACCAAGAGATTTATAATTTATGGGGGTCGTTTGTTCTCCACAGGGAATTGTCACTTCTCATAGAAACTCAAAGGTGGTGAGGCTGTCAGGTGGTCATTTATTCTGTTGCCAAGTCTAAAGCTTTAGCCATTTCTGACAAATGTTTTGAAACAGTTAAAGCAGCGTTGAGTACACAATACGCTGAAGAAGTCTGACTTATTGTATTAGAATTATTAAAAAAACCCCAACCCTTACTATAAATCTTTTTTAGAAGTAGAGTTTATTACATACTGTTGTGACTCAACAGGCATTAGAAGATAGGTTTTTGTGACAACTTTGCAGGGAGTGAAGATTGTTATATTGTTTCCCTTAAGTCTTATCCTCCTTAGATGAAAAAATCCCTGTTTTTCTGAGTTCTTTCTATTAGGGTCCATCTAACTCCTGATATTCTTTGTGAAGTTACTTCTACAGGTCTCTGTACTTGAAAAACTGTTCCCTGATGCTGGTACAAAGCCATACCTGAAGTTTTACAAATTTTGCCATGTCATTCTTCAGGGAGCACTTTGCTCTTTTCTCCACTGACTTGTATTCTTTTTCTTTTTTCTTCTAACTTGTCCAAATCTCTTTGAATTCTAATCTTGTCTCCAGTGTGCTCCCAGTTCTTCCCAAAAAATTCCTAGAAGAGTTATTTTAATTTTACAGCCTGTGGGGTTATTTCATACAATTTGCTGGTGTTAGGATGTAATTTTCAGGAGTAGATTTTGTCCAGAAAAGCCTTCTAATCATAGCAAGATCAGCCATTTATTCCATATAGAAAGTTATAATTTTCCCCTCTTTTTTCAATAGCATCAATAAACTCGTCTCAAAAGTATTTACAATGTTAATGACACATTATGAATATTTGGTTGTTTTGTTTTTTTTTTTTTTGCAGTATTCCTTCATCAATGTTTTTCAGCAGAAGTACTAAAACAAAATTCATGCATTGTTATTTACACAAAAATGCAAATGGTTTTTCTTGTAAGTGATATTAAATGACTTGTAAAGCTATCTTTCTGGTTAGCACATTTGAACAATTAAAGCAAAATTTCCACTACAAAAATGTTATTTTACGCATCTTGGAATGTACTTTCTACTTCCATTTTTACCCTCTCCTCAAGAGTGATATAATACAGTTTCAATTCTCTATTGTGAAATTGCATTTTAGCAATTATTTAACCAAATTCAAACCAGCACAGCTTTGGTAACTTCATCATAACTGCAGTAGTTCACGTCTGCCCAGAGCCTGCCTATCACATTTTTATGCAACTTTCATTGTTATGAGTGATTTCAGTCATTTGTGTTACACAGACAAGGACAGGTAATAGTGACACCCAATTGATGCTAATCTACTCAGTCAGTGCAGATGACTTGCTCCCCATGAACCTTTGTGTGTAACAGGATGTGATAGGCAATCAGAGCGAAGATCGCTTCCATGTGCTCTTCCATTTAGTTTCTCTCTACATAATTTAATTTTAAGAATGACTTCAAATCTACCTGTTCTTGGACCATATTGCTGGCTGGAAAATGATACAATTTCATCTGCCATCAGTATTACAAATTTATGATTGCTGATGAATCATTGTTCCTCAATATTTGACATTTTAATCAAATGTTCCCTGGGGCACATTTTCATTTCAGATCATTAGTGTGATTCTTATTGGAGTACAGAAAGAAATGTAATGGAAAACACCCAAGAGCGATTTGTAAGGCAAAAATTTTTCTGTAGAGGGTTCAATGTCTATCAGAGTCCCATTCTGACATTTGTAATGAAATAATTTAGATTAATTTGATATTCTGACTGTGAAAAGAAGCAGTGTTTTAGGTAATCACGGAGAATCTTCCCGGATTACATGGACCTTTCAATTTTAAATAATCCAGTACCTCTAATATATGCATATGGCATGTAGGTTTTCTTCTTTCTCTTGCTTTAGGTTGCAACGCTCAACAAAAGGAAAAAAGAAGTGAAATGTTTTCTTACTGTGTTTCTTTCTGTAGGTGTTACTGAAAAAAACACAGCTGCAGGCATTTTTGAATATTGGACTGCACCTTTCATCAGGGAGATCTAGACTGGAAATGTCTCTGTTCTCAAAACACAGTGTATATTCCAAATAGCCAGCAATAAAGGAGGAAGAGCATAGACTTCCAGATATCTCAACAGAGGCCCTGGATTTGCTATCAGGAAGGAACTAACAGTAAATACAGTAAAGAACATTTCAATACAGCCAGAATCTGTAGCAGCAGATTTCAATGTCTTTCTGAAAAAAATATGTATGGATAAATAGTAACACTCAGTTGGCCAGGAAGAGGTTAGAGGACAACTAACTGGCCTAAATTTCCAGAATATATTTCCTGATGTTTTCCATTCTTAAGGTCAAAAGAAAGGCAGGATCTCATCACCAACCCAGACAGTAATCCTGACAGGCAGTGTGCATTCTGTCCCCAATCCAGTAAGATAATATTTCTGCCTTGTATGAGATTGAATTTATAAAATTCAAGTATTTGTTTACTTCTTCAAGATGAGAGTAGGATCTTATTCTCCCCATCCTCAGTGCAATTTTCACTGAGTTTATCATGAGGGATCTGGGTAATAATTTAGCATGGCTTTTAGCATATATATACACACCTTCTCTGACTTCCTAAAACATCATTAGATTGATAGTTCCATTAAATCGGCAGAAACATTCTTCAGTTAAATAATTCTGATTACAAAACAATTATTATCCTCACAAGGTTTAATTCAGAACTGATTTTTTTTCATTCAGACTGTTTTCATGAAGTCACACTTCTTTCCCTTACTTTAGCTCCCTGACTTTCTATCTTTCCTGTGTGCACATCTGTCAAAACTTTTCAAACAGATTTATCCTGAAGCATCCTAGCATGGTCTAGCTCTTTTGGTTGAGTAGAATCACAACAACCTGGTAATGAACCTTGGGATATGTTTGTGAAAAATGTGAATGTGTTCTGAAGGACCATAATGCTAAAGAGCAACTTTTAGCTAAAGAGTAATACTTTGATGTATCTTTTTAATTGTGGAAGCAAGTGCCAAATTCTTTCATTCACTTATTCATTCATTCATTCACTCATTCATTCATTCATTCATTCTCCTGCTGTTGCAGTTGTTGACTTTATGCTTCTGGAATTACTGCTTTTGTTTTTGAGAGAACATCATAAGGGAGGGAGCCATGTGTGCTACTTGGAGGTTTTGCTTTATTCTCGCATGGTTTCCCATTAAGGTCAGAGCATTGCTGCAGACTTCTCACTATGAGAGCTTTTAACAAACCCTAACAATATTTTAGAAGATTGTATTAGTCTTGGGCTTCTGTAACAAGTCTCAAATGTGTCATCCAAGAAGCGGAACCTCCAGCTCTAAGATAAGCTTGTACATAATTTTCTCCCACCTTATTATTTTGAAGTCATTGCTGTCATTATTTTGAAATACAGTATTGTTAGTTGGAACCACCTCTTAAAGAATGCAGTGGAACCCTTTTAGACACATACTGTGCAGGGAAGACAATTTTAATTAAGCAGTTCTAAGAATTTCATTTATTCAGCTGTAATGAACCATGCAGCATATAAGTGAAATGATAAAGTTTTTGCAATTCTGAAAAAGCTCACAGTCTAGAAGCTATGAACTAGTAATTTGAGGGAGTAAAATAACTATTTTTGCTACTGTTATGAATTTCTTTAGTACCTATTATATCCTAGAGACAGTTTAGGAAAGGTTTTGATGCAAGTGATGCAACATCTTGTTTAGTAGCACCATTGTCTGAGGGGATTATATGAAAATACCAAATGCCAAATGAGATATTTTCGTTACACAGATTTGTATATAGAATGTTTAACAACTACAATAAATAAACCTTTGACAAAGTCTGTGTTGATTAATTCACCAGGTGAATATTTTAAAAAAAATTTTAAAAAAAATATATATATATATATAAGAATCACAGATAGAAAAATAGCATAGCAACTTAGACATAAGCAATGCTTACAACAGAAAAAAAAAAAGGTTTTATTTAAAAATAAGCTTTTTTTTTTCTTTGATATACCTGCCTGACCACCATAATTAAAAGCCAGAAATTCTTCTGAACAGTGTGGTTTCAAACGCAGAGCTGAGGAGCAGAACTGAGGAGCAATTAGAAAAGAATTTTCTATATATAAATATAAATACTTGTTTATTTCAGAGCAAGTATTTTCTATCTGCTAATAAAATCACAGAACTCCTCCAAGAACATTGAGTCCAACCAACACTGCCAAGTCCAGCACTTAACTGTGTCCCTAAGATCCAGGTGAAGATCCCTCCAGGGACAGTGACTCCACCACTTCCCTGAGCAGCCTGTTTTACTGTTTGACAACTCTTTTAGAAAAGAAATTAGCACATATTTATTTTAAGTTTATCAGATAGTGGTTCTGTCTGACAAAAGAACCTGTACCAGTCCTAATATCAGCAGGGCCCTAAAGGCTTAATCACTTCTGGCTACAGCTTTGCCAGCAGGAGAGATTATTATCTATTGCTTTCTTACAGACATTTTTCACTCTGGGGTGGTTATTGTCCTCTCACATCTATTAGCTCAGTCTCAAAAATAGACCACACTGTCATAAACAGTTTCAATAATATTCTGTTCACATATATAAGGAGATATATGTGTTGGGTAATGAGGTTTTATTTATGAATTAACTGCCATAATGGTTGTGTCACTGGCTACTCAAGGAGAGAAAAAAATGGTAGATACTAATTTACAGTATATTGCACCCCAAAAAATAGCCAGGTTTGATCTCAAGAACACATTAATCTATACTGTAACAAAGTGCTCTAGTAGATTGCTTATTGATTCTGAGATACTGAACAATGGGTCAGCAGGTTGCTTTTTCAATGCTTTCTGTCCTCTTAGTATTAAAGAGTCTAAAGTTATTCTAAAAATGATTAATTATAATTAGGAATGATACTTCGAAAGAGAAGTCTTAAACTGCTAAGAGAAAAGAAATACCAAACACCTACAGGTTTTTTTTTAAAAAACCTTATTTAGCTAGCACTAATATGACCATCATTAAGCATTTATTCCAGTCACCAAGAAGATTGCTGATGGTTTATTATATTATTTATTATATTTTATTTATTATTATCTTGACCTATTTGGTTTATTATTATATTGACCTTTTATTCTGTCAGTCCAAGCATTTTTATTAGGAGAAGGGATCTCAAAGAAAAATCTTCCTGATGTCCCTCTTCCTGAACCTCAGTAATTTCCTGAAGTTTCAGGGCACAGATTTTCTTTGCAGGTAATTGCAGACAGAAAGCTACAAGCCTCTGTGTCATTGTCCAGTGCAGTGCAGCCACTCAAATCGGTTTGACTGTCCAGAGTGACAATTCCCCCAAATCTCTTTTCCACATGCCTAAGTGATCTGAAAGAAAAATGAAGAATGAGAGGGCTGCTCTTCTGAGCAGGCTGCTTTTCTGAGCTGGCTAACAAATATGCTTGTGACACAGGTCACCAAAACAGGCATTTTCTGAGATATTTCTGTCCTACTTACAGGATCAGGCTTTCATGCAAACCATCTTGGTGAAACAGCCTATGTTTAGTGTAACAGCATCAATTTAAAAATCCCAATTATATATAGAAAGTCTGGCTTGTTTAGCTGAAAATAATATTTTTCTCTTTCAGTATGTTTATTCTGTAGTTTTCATTAGTTTGTTATTGTTTGGGTGGATTTTTTTGTATTTCTGAGGACACCAAAGCCAATAGAGAGATTTGATTTCTTAATGAGAATATGTGTATGTAAGTCATAAAAATTATCATTAAATACTCATATCATAAATAATATCTGAAATGATTGCTGTTCCTTTTTAAATAAATCTGATTTTTTCTGTTACCCCAGTGTCCTAATTCTATATGCAAACAGGAACATTTTATTCTTTATCTCCTAGCAAAACTTTGAAAACTGTTGAATTAGGCATTCTTTAGAAAATACCATCTTATGGTTTTGTGCCTGTGATTACTTATTTTTTTTATACCAAATATATTTTTTTTTATTTTAAAAAGAAATAATTAGGAGGGTACTTTTCTTTACCAGTGGATAAATCCAGCCTAGAGAAGCTATTCTCTTGAAGCCTGATATAAAAAGAGACAGAAACTTTTGCAAAAAAGGCCATAATTGGGAATTTGCTGCCTAGCTTGATATTATTCTAAGTTGGTGGGCAGGAATTCTGACTAATTATAGATTTCTCTTTTAAATTCTTAGTGTCTGTAAATAAAATTAGATTAATTAGGTGTACTTGGGCTTTTGAAAAGATACTAAAATTGGGTCCTTCCCTTCCTACTGCTTCTTTCACCAAATTGCTTTAATTTTCTTAATTCCTATTAGATATTAGATTAGAATTATTGGTCTTCCTGTAAGTATTGGTAGCACTCTGTATTAAAAATTCAGAAACATACAATTTTGTCAATACATGTTCAAGACTAGAAATAGAAAGGTACTTTCTATGCTTTTCCACTATTGTTTTAATTCTTCCCAGTCTTCAACAATTGATACTAGTTCTAGTGTTTCTCTTCCAAAGCTGTCTCTGTAATTTTTTATGAGCTACCTACTCTATTCACAGCTTGTTTCCTGTGCTCTGGTTTGCCAGATTATTGCTTTCTATTTTAGCTCATTTCTTCAACAAACCACTTCTCACCTATGTTACTTCCTTGAAATAGATCAACAATATCTGTAATTTTATCAGCTTCTCCACTGGGTCACAAAGTGGGAAACCTTGAGACCCTCTCTATTACTGATTTGTATTTGGACTGTTAAGTGCTTGTGTGCTTTTCTAGTTACAGAATTTTCACACAGGAATTCATGTATTCCGCTCTCTACACTAATTAACCATAGTTTGATGACTGTCTGGTAGTACACAACACCAAAGAAAATGGCTTATAATAATGTATTAATCTTTTTGAATGTGGATTCTGTTCAACAGAATTAAGGGTTTTTTCCACTAAGTTAAAATCACACCATATTCTGTGAATGAACAGAATGAACTGTTCACTACAACAAACTGTTTTCTATATTCAGATATTCCTTGAAGTTAAAAGAAAGGACTGAAAATTGAACATCTTACTGCTGTTCCTATTTTTCTTACATAGGTTTTCACCACCTAGCTGTTAGGCATTGGGTAACCTTCTCAGAAGTAACATACTTTTTACTGCATGAAAATCTAAGGGACATAATAAGAAATGGAGTACTTCTTCTGCTGAAATTACCTTAGATTAGAAAAATTGAGAGCTTTATTCAAACATAATTGGAGAATTATATGCCAAGGACTGTAAAATTATTTTTTCTATTTTGTTATTTTTTAGAAATTGCTACAGATTTGCATATCTACTTAAAATATTTATTTGATCATGTCTTAATTAGTGTATTACTTAAAATTTAAAAAAAATATATGTAGTCACCCCAGATTTTTCTCAGTAAGATATAAGTATTTTTTCTGACAATTTATATAACTACATATATTTATCCATATAGGAATGTGGTTATATCTCTATCTGTTCACCTGGTTTTAAACTGAACAACAAACACCATTAAGCTTTGTGGATATCATTTTAGACAGTAAGGCTCCTGTCTCTAGCAGCTGACATTAGGCAGCTGTGTTGTATGTCTTTGTGCACATATATGTAGAAATCCACCATGAATTTTGTTGTTTCTCTGCTTTATTATGTTTGCCTTATTTACTTGTCTGGGACTTATTGGTAAGTCTCTGTATCTCACACTTCAAGGAGTTCACTGTGGCAATTAGTCTGAAGTGATATGCTGTAAGCCCCCTGAAGAAATATTATGAAATTATTTCTTTAAAACAAAGCTTCTTTGTATTCCACTGGGAAAGAAGTTATTTGAAGAAGTTGAGAAACTAAAAAGGAATTTCAGTTTATTCCTGACAACAGTTTCTAGATTCCCAAGATGGCCAAGATCCATGTGTGGATGGGCTATTGGAAGACAAGGTAGCAACCTGAGGACAATTGCCAAACTAGTAGTAAAAACTAGTAGTAAAAACGTCCAAGGTATTTTATTTAATTGCAGTCAAGATTGGAAGTGGTCTGGAAAAGAAAACTAAAAAAACCCCAACACACTATCATAGCCTTCTGTGAAAAAGATAGCAAGTGGATTTGTGTGCTTTTAGGCCTGATAAAAACAGGTATCCAGCAGGGCAATTTATTCTACTATGGCAAGAATGTGGTTTGTCAGGGTCCCTGGGGAGTCTCTCTGAACTGAACAGATTTACCCTGGCAGAACTCCCAAATCAATAACCTTGCTCTAAAGGGACTTTGCCAAGCCTTTTTTTTTTATTTATTAGTGATAGGACCTTTGGGGCAGGTGGTTTATGTACTGGAAGTTTGCCTCTCCTTGTTTCCTTTGTGGTGGAATTGCAGCACTCAGTGGTCTTCCTACTTATTCTTTCTCTCACATTTATTGACTCATAAGTCAAGGTTCCTTTGGTCGCTCTTTTTACCACATGCTGATACATGTTATCATGCATGGTTACTTTACACTGGTTTAGCTGAAAATTTTGAACACTAATTAGAAAGCATTTAGAAATAGGAAATGAAAAAGGCATAGGAATTTTATATATAGCAAGTAAGTCATACCTGATTTATATCAGGATCTCTCAAGTTCAAAAGTCAGATGTATTTCTTTCTGATTGACACCAAGTAAGCAGGAGGAAAATGAGATATGGCATCATCTTCAACAAGCTGAATCATCCAATATCCTGAGTTGGAAGGGACCCACAAGGATCATCAAAATACAACTTGCTTGGAAATAACTGACTCACAGCAGGGCCATGAGAGCTGTGGTCCCAGCACCTAAAGTTTTGTCAGTCTCAATTTAAGAATCTGCTTCATGCAGCTGATGACAGAGCACTGCAAAGGCTCTTTGCCTGAAGTTAAAATCAAGCACTTCTTCCTGTTCAGTACCTGCCACAAGTCTTTCTTTTGTTCTTTCTAGTAACTGTTTCAAGCTTTTGAAAAATATTGTCATTTATAGTCACCTGTATGAGATTATTGCCTAAGGATCAGTCAGCTTGGCTTTCCTGCAGTAAGTATTATGTGAATATAAATTAATGTCCTTGTTCTCCCACACACAGTGGGACCTCAGTGACCAGTAGATAGAAAAGGAGTCACTGGTAAAAGCAGAAATAAAATACATGTAAAATCCAAAGCAGTGCATGCCTTAAATGCCCTTATTCATGCCATTCACAGGTCTTCACTTTTCTCTGTGAAAATTTGATCTAGTTGTAGCTCAGTGCACAAATAGAAGAGTTTAAAGGGATGGCAAAAAGAAGAACATGGTCCAGTTTTCATTTCCTTGTGCATGCAGAGATAGGGAGTCTGAGAGTCCTAGCTGGAAGTTCAGAGAACTGGGTGATGAAAAGCTGAGATCACGAAGAGAACAAAGGAAGACATCAACCTTACATTAAGGTAACTAGTCTAAATGAATTATATATATTTAAAGTTTCCACAAGATGAGAAAGGAGTATTACTGCTGGAGGAGCAATATGGAGAGAGACATTTAGAAGAGATGCTTATCTGTGTTACAGAGCAGCAAGCAGTAATTCCGTGTCAGAATGATACGGTTATGTCAAGGCAGGGATTTTTTCTTAGTAGCAGATTTTAAACAGAGTGCAGGAGATACTAGAACTAGGAATGTAATTAATGCACAATGAATGAGAACTGAAATACAAAGTTTATGTGGAGAAATTGAAGCTGCAGGCAAAAGAGAAGAAATTGAGAACTAGCAACTTAAAAACATTCCAGCCACAGAAAACTGCATGCTTCAACAAAATCAGGAGGAAGTAATCAAACCCCATTATTTGCAGCACTTTATTTCTTTTATCTTATAACCTGAGTTGCCATAGGGAAGACTTGCTCTCAGCATTAGCACACTGCAGTCAGTGTTTGTGTGTGCTCCTGTGAGTGCAACTGTTGGTTCATAGAGAAGAGCATCTTTAAAAACTGTCCAAAAGCTAAAAGTTTAATCTCTTGTTCAGTAAGCGGCATCTCTTTTATGTTTCAGTGTTAGTCCTTCCTTATGTCCTTGCAATTGTCAGCAAAGTATTAAGATGGAAAATTTCAGCTGAAACTTTTCCTAATGTTTTTTGCAAAGGTTTCAAAGTTCCTTTATAAGCCAGATTTCACATCTCCTTGTTCAAGGAATGAGTTTTATTAGGATTTTTGGCTGGAAAAATCAAAAGGCCTTTTCTCCACTTGTCCTCATAATGCTCTGTGAATTAACCAGCCTTGAAAACATTGTAATTCATAGAAAAACTAGCATAAACAAATTTTTGGATTTTTTTTCTGTATTTATTGCATGAGTTAATCTCATTTTTATGACAGTGTATAATCATCTAACATTTTTCAGGCTCTTTTTACTTGATCTTTTCATGGGTTTGCTATAAATGGTATCCTTCAGCTCAAATAGAATAGATGCCTTTCAAAGCATTCTTGAATGAAGAGGACAATAAATGCAATCTCTAATCTCAGAAAGTATCCTGGAATATCTAATTTTCTTTCTTTTACAATGATTAACAGGAAAACATTTTTTGTCTTCTTTCAATTACACTGGACGTTCTCTACAGCTCTGTGATGTAGAAAATGAAATCATGTGTCAGCATTATGTGAATTTGATAGCAAATTAGGCTCACATTTGCCCAAGTTAAGCATTTGTTCTCAATCCCACCCAAATACATCACTACTCCAGGCATTCAGAAAAAAATAGTTTCAGAGACATGCTCTCAGCTGCATTAGGAAATAAAACCAGTTTTACAGAGGAAAGGGCTGTTCTTAAGCGGTCAGATGTGTCATAGGAAACAGTGTAAAGGAAGAGAGGAATAGTTAGGGACTCTCAGCTAGAGATTCAGTGGAGTCTGCCATTGAATCACAGACTTATTTTTACTATGAGGAAGTAATTATGATTTTTTTTTTACTTATTTAAACATTATTTAAAAGTGATGCAAATGCATCGTAGTATATAACATGTTAGCAAATACATGAGTCCTGATTTTTATTAAACCTTAAACTGCTCATGGAACTGTTGTAACTTCTTATATTCACCAGTTAAGAGATTTTGTTACTTCAAAGAGGCTTCTTTAATTAATATTTTTAGAACTCTAGCAAAAAAATTATGGTACATGATCACTCCTATCCAGATCATTAATTCTTCAGCCTATCTGAGATTCATTATAGTCTCTGAATGCAACTGTAGTCAAGATGTTTGAAAAGATTGAGTAGAAGTTCTGCATTTTGTAAATTACACAATGGTCTTTATGGGATTGGATTGAAAGGATTATTTTTGTTACTTCTACCCAGTCTGATAGCAAATCTGTCTTACTAAAATCCATCATGCTCACATGCCAGGTATTTTTAATTACAGATTCACATAACCCACAACCTTGGTGTTATTAGCACCATTACCATCATAAGACTGTCATCTTCTGTGTGCCTAGAAGTGGTTTTTAAGATGGAACTGTACACACAGTTGTAAAAGCTACAAGAGTTGCTGCATCATTCTTAAGGAAGTCAGAACAATTTTGAAATAAAGCAGAGCACTTAACTTTTTTGTTAGTAGGGTGTACTGCATCCAACTACATCAAAGAATTTGTAATAACTGAGCTCTGTACAAATGAAATGTAAATGTAAATGTAATGTTACATGTTGTTTTAAAGCTTGATGAAGAGGAAGGACTGATACTAATTTCTTCTTTTTCTTCTTACAATATTTTTAATGAAGCATTTAATGAGTGGCATGATTTTTGGTTTCTTTCAATTTCTTTTCCAAAAGGGAAAAGTAACATATTCATTACTTTGTTCTGCCCCTCTTCTTAGTCAAAAATGTAACTTTTATGGAAGCAGAATACAGACTATCAGCGGAAAGTGGAGCACTTTACCTCAAGAGTGGCAGCATAGCAACTGGAAATTCTTAGTGTGTCAGAATGGTGTGGTGTCTTCTGTGCAGAGATAGTGTAATGTCACTACCAGCCCAAATCAAAATGAGCTTTACCTAAACCACAAAAATTTGCAGAAAAATGTTAGCAGTTTAAGTATGGAATAAAAAATTTAATCTCCAGACAAATCTTATGGAATTCTGTGGAAAATTTGCTGTTGACTTTGACAGTAGGCTTGGAAATGACCTATTCCTGACTGACCTAGGTCACAGCTGACTCACTGACTAGTTCAGCAGAACTGAGAAGCGTGAACTGGTTTAATTTCACCATTTTGTGGCAGTTCTCTCTAATTTCCTATAAAGCTTTTAAAAAGCACATTACAGTGGCTGCCTAGAGCACTGCAGGTTAATTATTTCCACTCAGATTAATTAGATAATAGTGTGAACACTATGAAGGTATACTCTTCAAATTATTCATTAAAAGTATCTCTCTCTGGTCTTTAACTTTCCTAATGAGTATTAAAAGACTTCTCTCCACAAAGTTGGGACTGGTGTGCTTGTTAAGGGATGTTATAACACGCTCCACACACAGGATTTGGAGAGACACAGACACTGCTCCCCCCTGCAGCTGGTACCAGGCACACGGGCTGTGGCCTGGGGTCCCACTGCAGCTGCTGCCACTGAGCCTCCCACTCACCCTGGAGCCTGCAGTAGGTGTTTTTCAGGACATGCACCCAGCACAGTGGCTGGGATGGCACAGAGACCCCGCTGGCTCCAGCCAGTGGGTGACACCACAGGTCAGAGGCCCCTGTGCCCCTGGTGTGAGTCCAGCTGCTGTCCCTGTGGCAAATGTAAGTGTCTGAGCACAGCATTGCACATGTTCATGAGCGGCATAGACACGGTGTAGAGAAGAAGCTAAATTTGGAGGTAATAAATATTTGAAAGGTCTCTTTCTTTTTCTTTCAAATGTCTTTACTTTTTCATTCAAATTATTAACTCCTCTTAAACATTTTTGCTTTTTTTTTCTCTCTCCTTTCTCTGCTGAACTTTTCTTTTTCATTCCAGCTCATCTCATATCACCCATTTGATTTCTGTCACTGTCTTTTTATAGACTATTTTTTTTTGTTTTCAGTTGCTTTCTCTAGTCTTCTTATGACAGTATTTTTCCCTCTTTGTTTTCATATTTCACAGCACAGGCACTGTGTGCCATTGGTTTTTAGCCTTCAGGTTAGATCTGATCCTTCACTTCAGTTGAAGCATCAATTAATTTTCCTCCATTGCAAAACTCAGGGAATCTTCACTAAACCAGATAAACCCAACTGAGTAATTAGTAGGAATTCAATCTCTTTCACAGGCTTTCTTTATGGGTTTGTGCTGCTGTTTGTGACATGCTAAGTGCTTGGAGGGCCTTTCACTGCCCACACTGCCCTGTCACTGGTGCCAGCCCTTCAGGCTCTTCGCTGGCTGGGGACACCGCCACTGAGGTGCCAGAAGTGTCTGCCCAGTGCTGGGGCCCATTCACTGTTACTCAGGTTTCCACCTTCCTCACTCTTTGTATCCATAAGCCATCTGCCAGATCTCCACTTTCTCAGCATCACCTGCTATTTCGGTGGCCCCAAACTGCTTCTGAATAGACATGGCTGGAGAGACTTTTCCTAAACTGAGTGTTCTTCCTGAGTAGGAAGTAAAGCATTCTTGAGCCACGTTTCCTTTGCCCCACAGTTTGTATCTGCTGCTTATTTCTTTGACAGAAGCTGTTGAATTCCATTAAAGCTGTACAAACATGTTTGAATCCAAACCCTAGGAAAAATAATTTTAAAAACAGTTCTTTTATATTTTTTGATTACCACTTACACATTTGGTTTTAAGTCTGTTAGAAAATGTTACATGCAGAAGTTGTTAGCTGTGGTTCAGCATTTTTTTTTCAATTCCAGAATCCCACTGAGCAATAGTAAATTAGAAATTTGTTAAGAATAGTATACAATTCTGTTATTGCTCAGGGTTATAGAAAAGCCTTACTTGAAACTATTGTATAGGACAGATTTTTTATCTTTTCTCTTTTATTATTATTGTTTTTCTGCACCATCTCCTACACTCTTCTTTAAGTCTCCTTTTCCTTTGAGCTGATCTCTCATCTATCTTAAAAGCCTCTTCCTAATCTGTCTGCTTTCTAGATCCCCACAAGATCCCTTTCTGGTAATGTAAGTTGTTCTGTGAATATTTGTATGCATTACAGATAGTTACAAACTTCTGATAAATAACAAAAGTGGGGAAGGGAATAGGAAGGAAACTGCATACTTCAGTGTAGCAGTAAACCTGATTCATTGTGCATTTTTTCATATGCTGACACAGTCCACTTCAAGTGATATTTCTCTAAAGAAAATAGGTGAGCTGGTATGAATGTGTTTTCTGCCATAGGGGACCAGCTTAGTTTTACACACACTTATAGGGTGTGTGTGCACATGAATTAAGTGCTATTAAATGAATTAAGTCATCTTGACATACTAGTACACTTTCAAGTATTGCACTGAAGGAATTTTCAGTGTTTATGATCCTGGAGATGTTTATAAGAGGTTTGCAAAATGTTTGCATTGAATATTTGCATAGGAACTGTTCAGAGCATAAGCAGTTTTTCAGATTGAAAAGCTGCACATATATCATGGAAAGGCAGGGTCTCAATGGTGAAGCTGTGTTTGGGACATTTAATGAATACTGTAAGGAGAAAAGTGTGGCCATTTCTCTGCTTTATCATTTTTATACTTTGACACTTATCTACTCTATTTCTTCTCTCCAGTGGTACTACTTAATCCTCTCTTCTTTCATCCTTTTCCTTTGACAATCTCACAAACACCAAACTGTAGTTACTGGTTTTGACAAGATCCCTGGCTCTTTGCCCTTCATTTTCAGTCAAATCCTGTTGCCTCCAGACTTCCTGATTGGCTCTGATCTCTAATTTATTAGTAGAGAAGTGTAACTATCAGTTCCTAATCTGCATTGCCATTGGGAGACTGATTTTTAACAGTAGGTATGGGGGAGTTTAAAGTGAAGGAGAGCGAACTGACTTTTAAATTAGAATTTCAAGGTATTCCCTAAAATGCTGCCATCCAGTTTTTTAACTCAATACCTTCGTGAGTGATCTGATGTGATTCATTGGGTTTCAGTAGTCAGTGAAGTTGATAGGTATATATTGCAATGAAAAACAGGAAGCTAGGGTCAGTAAAGGAAGAATCAATAAAATGCACGTGTACAGACAAATGAGATAGTCAAGAATGTTTTCCTGCCTTGAAAGAAAATGCTGATGATCTGCCAAGTAGCCTGACAGCTCACACAGTTCCTCTACAGGTGCTTCCAAAGACCTGAGGTTGAGGCTTATAAATATTTGTGTTGTACATAATTTCATTCTATTCCCAATCTTATTACACAGAAAGCACATGTACTCTGATTTGTCTCTCTTCCACAAGTCTTGAACTGTGAATATTAAATCTGCACTTCATTTTGTCTCTCCTGCCTCTCCATCTGGGATGAACCATTAACAGTTTAGTGGTGCTGCCACCCTTAAGGTCCTGAGAGGAATTCCATAATACAGCTGAAATTGAGCATAAACCATAATGTCAAGAAACCACTTAATGCATTTCCCTTTCAGTTTTCGGAGTCTTTGTCATCTTTGTCTCAAAATGTTATATTTAGAAAAATGATCTCTCCAGTCTAGATTTCAGATCTTCTGCTAAATCGCATCCAAGAATATCACATCCAGAACTAATATAACATAGACATTTTCCCCATTTTTATGGGAGGACATAAAATCCTGTTGGTGAACAAAATCCAAATTCCAGCACTTCTGGGAGCTTAGCTATACTGTCAGAGCATTGGAGGTGGCCAGTGGATTGTAAATGCTGCTGACTAAAAAGCAGAGTTAGACTTAAAAAGTGGGACCTAATCTGCTGAATTTGCCACATTTAGGAGGGAGACATTAAGAAGGAAAAAAAGTAAACAGAAATAAAAATATATGAAGGGAAAAAAGAGGGAGGGGGAAGAAAAGAGGTAATTTACATGTGGCTTTCCTCCTTCACCAAAAGTGAAGGAGGAAATTGTTGGAAGAATTGTTTCTAGAATTGAGCTAGAAACATCCTCCTAAATAGGATGATTACCAGCCCCAAAAGCTTTTTGGGACTCAGATTACTGTGCCTTTTGTGCATTTTTATCACCTAAATCCCATTACAAAAAGGCAGCAATGAGGCAGGTGGGTACTTCTTTGAAAAGAGAGCATTTGATGAAAGGAGGAAAGGTGAGCAAAACTTTGTGGGCAAGGGCAGCAATAACAAGGTCTATCTTGTGCACTTTGCGGGCATTTTAGATAGACTATCTGATTTATCTGCCACACCTGCAAAAAGTGGCCTACCTGCCCTTGCTTTCATGCTGACTACAAAGAATTTTCAAAGACACCAATCACACAGAAAAGGGAGATATTTTGCCTCTGAAAACTCCTTTCAAGATGGTCTTTCCTGGGGTAGTCTGACCTATCTCTGTTACAACAGGGCAATATGTACTGTCTTTCTGAAGCCCGGATCATATGTCTGGAAAAAGTAAATACATTGAGTTAAGATAGTCTGAGTGTAGATGTATATGATTAGAAGTATACAGTCATTTATAAACCACTTATAACTTTTAGCTTATAAAAATTAATTTTTTATTTTTTCATAACCAGAAGTGTAAACACTGTAATAAAGAAGTGACTAAGACACACACGTAACAATGACCTGGATGCTTTTGGTCAAGTAGAGTTTTTAAAAGTAGCACTTCAGAAAAATGTTGCACTGGCTTGCAACTTTGCAACTTGGACAGTTGTAGTGTCCATGCTGTACTCTCGATATTAAACCTTGATTAATAAGTTTACAGTGCTCTTGTTTAAATATCTCTACACCAGAGGTTTAAGCCATTGATGAATTTAACAGTTGCAATTACAGATGTAAATCATGCTAAATAGCACTAGCTGGGCACTCCCACAGGAAGTCGTGTGCCACGTCTGTGCACAGGGAGCAATACAGGGGTTCCAAGATATGAGAATAAGCCATGCTCCAGTTACAGAACTGTTTGTGAAATGTAAGTGCCTCTTGGGACAACTGCCCACAATTCCAGTGGTGTCATACAGAGATGAGTTCTAGGACACTCCCACAGTGAATTCTGGGGAAAAATGTGTCTCACAGTTTAATTTTCATTGCAGGGAAACAGATTATTAAATCCAAGAGTGAGCAGCATCAGTGAACTAACCTTAATTTGAAGAACCTTCACACCTAGCCCAGAGGAGTTTGTGCCTTACTGGGTTAGGGATAGGAGCTATGACATTTCTAGCCAACATATTATTGAAAAAAACCCACTAAAACGAGTCTGGAAAATTTAGCATCTCCTGATTTTCAGGCTAAGAATTACTATTGTTCTGTTCTAGAAGTTTGAAGGAAATAGCATCAGTGTGTTGATGCTTCATAGCTCTTCTTTTCGTGACCAGCCACTTTAAAGACTAGTGATAAGAGCTTCCTACTGTGTAAATAGTTTTAATGTATTAGATTAATTAGCTTCTTAATGGTCACAGGTCACAGGTTTCCTTAACCTTTTTCAAACTGGGTAAATAGGTACAGAATTCACAGAAATTATTACAATATTTCATCTCCATTATCACCTTTAGTGTTTTGACACAGCAAAGGCCCAGTGTGTTTCTCTGTATTAAGTATTTTTTTTTTAACTCATGAAAAATCACACTGAAAGTTGCAGTAGTGATCAGGAGATCATAACAGCAGACTGGGAGCTGCAGAATAAATTAACTGCAGCCACTGGGAACGAAAATCTTCCGTGCTGCTTTCTCATACTGTGAGAAAATAAACCAATCCCTTCACCTCTGCCCTGACCATAGTGTCAGAATTTTAAATTAGCTCCCAGAAGTGAGTGCAGAAGCTAAACTGTTCTCCTTGGTTAGTTACTCCTCTGATATTACTTTCTCCCATATATATTATTATAGTTTTGACCTTTATCATATGGCTGCAAAGCCCATAAGGTTTGCATGGAATTCCATGAGCTTTTGTCTGAGCCTAAAAGTAGCAAAATTGTCTGTTCAGTCAAGGCTTTTAGCTTCAAACCATTTATAAATAGTACATCCCATTAGGTTTTTTAAAGCATTGTATAGATTTTCAGTAATTGCAAAGCTGTGGACCTATGTAATTATGTAAATAATGCATGTATAGTAAACTTTTGCAAATCTTTACCCAAATGAATAAAATAGCAGTAGATATTCTGCCTCATGTCTATGCTGGAATAATTCCTAACAAAGAAAAGAATCTTTAAGATAAAAAAATTTATTTCTTGCTCAGATAGGTACAGTACAGGCATAGTGTGGTACTGAAGACCCTGCCAGCTGAGACAACAAGCTACTCATTTAAAGGCTCAGGTTTTGTTCCAAACTAAAAATAGGAAGTTTGAGATCCCATCAGATCCCAGATTGCATTGTATTTTATGCATTTGTCTGCACTATGTTTCTGAGTTGAGCTGATGGTTAGGTGCTATGGGCTATAATATATTCATTTTTATTATTTGTATTAAAAGGTTTAGACATTTCCTGAGACAGTCATTTAGGTCCATCTGACCTTGTGCTGAAACTGGATTGTTTTGTCTATTCACCAGACCTGCTTTTCTCTCAGAGGCAGAATTTGTCTGCTGAAAGTTGGTTGATTTTTTTCAGGCTGTGGTTGAGTTGCCCCGTTTTTTTTCTCATTTCTTTTCAATTCCTTTCAATCTTTTATTCATCTACAAACTGATTTTTTTTTTCCTTTTATTTACAAAGTTAATATCCTTAAAGTTTCTTGCTTGCTGTTCCCAAATACAAGCACATACCTGAGATGGCTTGGAAACAGTTCTACATCATGTCTCTTACACCAGGATTCAGCACAAGTGCAGTAGAGGGGATAACCAAAGGTTATCCTGGTGCCTGTGCCCTTAGCACAGGGCCTGTCAGTTGTGTCTTTCATCTCTTCCCCCATCTGTTTTGCACTCTCGCTGTAGTGACAAGAGCCAGCATAGAGTGTTTGTGTTTCTGTGCACGCAGTTGAGATGAAAAGTGCAGGGGTTGCATATTGTCCCAGCCAAGCTCTGCCTTTCTCAGGAACATAAATCAATTGCTAAGCTGTTTTACAGGTGTTAAGTCTGCCATTTGCAGCAAATATCCACCCAGGAAATGCTTGGTCATGTCACCCACTTTGTATGAAATGTGATTAGACCTCACAGGAAGATACTCCAACAATTTCCATCACAGTAAATAAGGGTGATGCTGTTCACCTGCTTTTATGGCACATGAACATGGGCTCTTCAGCCAAATTAGTTTCTAAAATTAGAGTATAAATACTATTTATATTTTATAGCTGTAGAATGCCAGGTATTAAAGGGAGACTGGCTACACATAATGGTTGATATTTTAATACTCAGAAAAGGCAAAAGTACCACACTGGTTATCACAGTTGCCGAATTCATTATATGGGAAAGCTCAGCCATGGAACTAGAAGTCTGCCAGAAAGGACAACAAAAAATATCTTTGAGATTTTGTTTGGGTTTGGTTTTGTTTTCCATTTTAAATTTTAAAATGAAATAGACTTAAAAGTATTTAAAATATTTTAACATTAAAATTTTTACAAATCTTTTACCTTCTGTTGTTTCAAATAAATAATCTGATACTTCTCTGTTAGATGATTTAAGGTGGGTTATAAGAACTTAAATGGGTAATAAGGATATTACAAGAGATGCACACTGACAAACAAATCCCCTTTATTGGAAAGATGCCGGAAAGATACAAAGACAAAATAATTTTGTTGTCCTGTTCAAAAATTCTGGTTGCCCTTTGTGATTCATGATGGCTGCCATCTGTTTGGCCTTTTCCCATGCGGATTCTGCTATAATGATGAACTCTGCAGCATGTACAGAAATTATTCTCAAGCCTATGTTAACAGTCCTGATAATGTATTTTTTAGGTTTCCTCTACGCTCAGAACAGTACCAAACGCAGCATTAAAGAGCGACTTATGAAGCTCTTGCCCTGCTCGGCTGCCAAAACGACATCTCCTGTTACTCAAAGCAAGTTTTATTTTTCTTTTTTTTTTTATTTGATTTTTTTTTCTTTAGGTTTGCATGCATCAAAAGTTATGCTTTCATTAACTGCTCATTTGAGAGGCAAGATATCTGCTGAAGTAATTCCATGGTCTATCAAGGTTTAAAATCTAGTGATGAACAGATTTGTCTATGCAAAGTAGGATGGCAAGATACCAGCGCCATGGCCTGCCATGCAGGAGCTGCCGGGTTGGCACTTAGGATCTACAAGTTAGTTGAGAAGTGATTCCTTGGTTAGATTTAATACTTGCTCTCCATGTATTTGAAAAGTGTTAACTTTTTTTGCGTTTTTATGCATGTGTCTGTGTGTGCTTTCTATCCAATACACAGGGACTACCAGCATAACTGGTCTGGGAGGAAAGGATTGGCCCTGCAGGTCTTGAGTATATAACTTCAAACTATTTAGGGAACAGGACTTAAATCTGGTGTCTGAGAGAAAAATAATAATAATGAGATTGAAAAGAAAGTATGTGAATGTGGATATGCAGGAAGCACACTGACATTATGCTGAATTGTCTTGATATGCTGTAAGGAAATAAAATCTCTCCAGGGTAGGTAACAGATAAATATAGAAGGACAGAGGGAGTGAGAGTGAGGTCAATACATAGGTATAAATATATACCTAGATAGAGATTAATTATAGTAATAACACTATAATGTATTCCTATATAAATTGGCTCCTATAGCAGATTTAAAAATATCTCTCTAGACCAAATTCAATCTAGATTAATTTGACTTAATTCTAGGCACTAATATGAGCACCTAAAACCAGAAGCTGAATGGTCCATGTGCTTCCTGTATACTCTTTTGATAAAGCATATCAATCAATCTCAGGTAAATAAAGTCTGCAAGAGCAGTTTCCCATGTCTGGTGAATCCAGGACAACC
Organism: Rhipidura dahli; assembly: GCA_013399225.1. Classification (NCBI taxonomy): domain Eukaryota; kingdom Metazoa; phylum Chordata; class Aves; order Passeriformes; family Rhipiduridae; genus Rhipidura; species Rhipidura dahli. The sequence goes on along the minus strand of VXAC01007034.1, from coordinate 3,678 downwards.
AAAGGCAACTTGGCCTGAAATACAGGCGCCTACTGAATGTCCAGACTTCACAGGTATAGATCTAGGCTTCCCTTTTGCTATCCCTCTTCACTGTCTTTCATATGCTCCTCTGTAGAGAAAACTCTGGTGCTTGCTTTCTTTTTTAAGTATTTGAGATCTCTAAGATGAAAAGGGCTAAATTTCTGGATAAATCAGATAAACAGTGATTTATTTTTTTCATGGTATCTTCAGCTGATATGTTTTAATTGAAAACAGGGTACCTTAAAACATCAGTTACTGCTTTGGCACTTGATAATAATTCCTTCTGGAGGAGTTGCTTTCAGCTGCATGACCTGAGCAATATAGTCCTAGACAATAAAAGGAATCAGAGAAGCACAGGTTTGCTTGAGTTGGAAGAGCGACATTTAAAATCATCTAGTCCAGTCCTCCTGCACTAGACCAGGTTGCTCAAAGTCCCATCCAACCTGAACACTCCTGGGGCATTGAATAGATAAAGGAAATAGAACAGAATTAATAGAAAGTTTGGTCTGTTTGTTTGAAGTTGGTGGGAGAGTGACACATCCGTATTCCTTGCACATTTCTATATAAGCTCTTCATCTGCACAGGTAACCAAATATATTTATTCAGTCTCAGAAACCTTGATCATGTCAAACTTACGTTTTCTTGCTGAAAGTATTCTCTAAAGCAGAAGAGAGGTTGAACTAAAATTAGTGTTAAATATTTGAGAACCAAGCAGTAAAAAGGTGCATTCAATAATTTTTTTGTGTAATCTCCTCAGTAATAATGTGCTATATTAAGAATATTAAGCTAAAATGTTAAATAAGACTACCATTGTAGACACACATTGTTATTATTCCATTTTGACATAAAGTGCTATTTCATTTATGTTAGCATGAAAGAAGCAACATTATAGTGTCCTAGGAATAAAAACAGCAATAACATTACTTGCAATAGCAATCACATGATGTGAATTCCTTAGAAATTATCAGAGAAATATTTTTAAAACAAGTAAGTTGTTGAAATATGCATAGCCTGAATTTGCACTTCTGCACTTCTATCAATATGTGCTGACAAAGGTTATCTGAACATGTAAAATCTTGTTTCAGCATTTGTATTGAACCTATTTCAGCATTCCTATTGGAAAAAGCATTTTAAAGAACACTTCTTATTTATGTGCTCTAGTCTAGTAAGTCTAAATTTAAAACCATCATTCCCTAGATAAGTGCATGTACTAGCACACTAGGATAGGGCTGAATTCAAGAGTTGTTTTGAAAAAGAAAAACATGCTAAATAGTTATTAAATGGTTAGGGAGGCTATAATTTGGAGTTTGTGCTGGGAAATGCACGTGCACAATTTTTACAGATATGAACTGAGCCCTAACTCAGGTCATGTTTCTCCATCTGCCATTATTTGCAGTCATTTGCTTTTTGCAATGTTTTTACCATTTAGTTCTTTAATGAATAATGAAATATTCAAAGCATATCTCCAATGACATTTACATTAAAAACTGTCTTTACTATTTAGCTATAAGACACGTACTCATTAATGAAATCAATAAGAATATTTTGTTTAGTATAGTAATGAGGGATTGTGAACTTGTTTCTGGTTTTCAGTTGACATGACATTTCATTTCTATGAAAAAAAGTACTCCTAACTTTTCTAGGCTGAAGAAACCAAAGAACTGAAATAACTAATGCCATAGAAATCATTAGTGTTTAGAAATAGATTAATTTTTGAACATTTTCCCTCCATATTTTAAAGTATAGATTTTTTTTCCAGCCTGGTAACTAAAAAGTGGGAAGAAAAAAATTTAAAAACTGCAAATGACTCATGATTGCTATAGCATTTTAATCATCACAGTTGTTACATTTTAAGGAAGTTTGTGGTGTTCTTATACTTTTATTATTTATATCTATAAGAGACTAGAGAAGTTCAGTGTGAAGAATGTGGTACTGAACCTTTTCATTAACATCATCAGCCCATTGCAGTCTTCTACGTTCTCACTGAATCATTTAAACACAATAAAAATGTTTACTGCTATACCACATATTGTGCTCAGCATCCCATTGTCTGGCCTTTATCTCTGTCCTCATATTTATTATGTGTATTCATTTAGCTTCCAGAAAATCTTGTAGATGTCTCTCTGTGTAGCCAGATGTTTTACAAATGGGTGCTTAGAAAACTCATTTCAAGTTAAGTCCTTTTCTGGCTAAAACAAAGCCCATGTAACCATCTGAATATAAAACACAAGTGAGCTTTCAACAATATTTATTCTCAGGTTGATTTTTTTTTTTGCCAATTTAGTCTAAGTACCTAGTGTTGACTTGCAATTAACAAAAAAAATCATCTGGATCACACTGAGATCATCTTCCTGAGATGAGTGTTAACAGCAATATATCTTTTACAGGAGAAAGGACAAAGCCCTAAACTGTATCTTCTCATGCCAAATTTCTCCCACGCAGCTGAAAGCTGTTATTACTGCATTGTAACAGAACAAAAGTACATGAAACTGTAGGCATAATACTATTTTAATTGAGTATTCTAACACTCTGCTCTTGTGAATATTGAACCAAATAAAACTTTATTCTAAGAATAAAGAGTCCCAGATTCCAATGAAAATAAAAAATGTATCTTCAGCATTGTAGAAGTGACAATTGGGCATGTTGTATTGTTTTATTTCTATAGTTGGTATATTTCTTAAATTGGAATAAGGCAGTGATTTCATTAAATTACTCTGGAGTACTACATAAGTTTAATGCTGGCAGTACTTAGAAATGGACACACACATTCATATTTTTGGTCAGAAGTAATTGGCACCCTATATATAAATACATATTGTAAATTCCTTGAGCTGTTTTATTGAACTTTTACATTTAAAGCTCTACCTCGGAAAAAATGCATTGCTAATTCTCATTGTTTTAGGGCTACACACAGCTGCGAACCTCAAATGTGTATATCTGTATTCTTACCTAAAGAAGAGGTCACTAAAACCATCATGTTCCCCACTTAGGCTGCTCACCCTCAATAATATTTGTCCCAAAGTGTCAGTTATATGATACTCAAATTAAGATCTGCTGCTGGATGTGCAATATAAATTTCACATGCCTTTCAAAGGACAACTCCACCATAAAAATCCCAGCCTGATACGGTGAATTCAAATCCATTATCTAACTGAAGGGAAATGTTCAGTTTTCTGGAGTCACTGAAGTTGTATTAAATTGTTTCCTTTTGTCAAGGAGTTGTAGAAACAAAAAAGTCATCCTGAATGTATTATGCATGCCCTTGCAGGATGTTGGCTGTCCAGTTTACTGCTTTCAGTACTCTTGAGATAATATGCAGACTACTGGATCATCTCTGCTGTTCACGATTCTTTGCAGCCCCAGAAGCAGATGATAGGCACCTTTTCCCTATGAGCTCAAAATGGACTCATCATTTGTCATTAAAGCTGCAAAACCAAGTCTTTATGAGAGTGTCTTTCCTTTCTTTCTTTTTCTTTTTCTTTCTTTCTCTTTTCTTTTCTTTTCTTTTCTTTTCTTTTCTTTTCTTTTCTTTTCTTTTCTTTTCTTTTCTTTTCTTTTCCTTTCCTTTCCTTTCCTTTCTTTTCCTTTCTCTTCTTTTCTCTTCTTTTCTCTTCTTTTCTTCTTCTCTCTCTTATTTTCTTTCTTTTCTTTTTTCTT
>VXAC01007031.1:79982-147704 GCA_013399225.1 Rhipidura dahli | reverse complement strand
AAAATTTGGTGTTTCTGCCCGGTAATGCAAACCAAACCCGCTACAGCAGGAAAACCTTTAGCTTTGAAAGAGAAAAGTCAGAAAGCAGTTGAAAGTGCCAACAGTACACAGGATGGATAAGAAATGTATTTATGGCAAGTAATACAGCTGACTTTCTGAGTCAACTCCTGAATTCAAAGGCATAACAAGTCAAACTAATTTTAGAAGCACAAACTGCCAAAGCACCTGCAGTGCATAACAGTTGAGTATATAGATAAATAACTGATATTCTTAAGTGATTTTCTCTCTAATCAGGACTTCCCAGGCACTCAGCCTGAAGAGATTTACTTAGAGCCACAGTGAGCTCCAATGCACAGGTATTTCAGTTAGCATTCACTGCTAAATTAGCTACCAAATAAAGGATAGTCTTATTAGCACACTCCTTTATCTCATGGCAGCGCTTCACAACAGAACAAATTAATTCCTCAGGGGCACATGGCTAACATACCTTTACTAGTTTAATAATTGAAATAGCTCATCTGGGGTCAGTTAACTCTGTGTAACCATTCATCGTACTACATTGGAATATACTGTGACTGATGGAGCAATAAGTGAAAAACTGCCAAGATTAGACATTGTAGAGAAAAGAGTAATAAAATGTCCTGTCTATAGTGAGGGTGTGTTTAAGCTGGCAGAAATTATGTCATAATTCTGTGCTGTTTCTGGGTGAAACCAGGTTCTTTACAACATGGTGTTCTACTCTAGCTGTAACTCTAACACTTTAAGGTACCACAGTGCAAGTTAGCCATAGTCAAACAAATCTAATGAAAAAGACCAATTTAAAAAAACCCCAAAGTCTATAAGGAGTGCTGTCAGCCAGCCTCTAAGGTCCTGCTCTTTGCAATTCTTCTGCTGAGTTGACTGTGCTAGGAATTTCATGGTCAATTACAGAAGTTCACCAGTGGTAGAACACTTTTGACTGCAGAAAGAATATAAATGTTTGAAGAAATCAAGTTCTGTACAAAATGTGCAATCAAACAGTGATTCATGCTTTCTGATCCAAATAAGCACTTACTTTTTGCAGATTTAATTTTGTCTTAGCTTGAAAACTAATTTGTGTCGCTTGCCTTAATTCCTTGCTGTGAGGAAGGGCAGAAGAGTTGGAACACTTTTTCTTGGTTCTATTATTAAGCAGTAGGCTGAGGGAATAAGTATGTGCAGCAAGTCATTCCACAAGCTCCATAATATGGGTGTATTTTATAATGACAGATGAGATACACAAGAACAAATATTCTTTATGTAAATAGATCTGGGATGAATTATGTAACAAATTCTCACTAGTTGGAATTTTACAGCAATGTAATCTTCATATTTCTGTTTGGTTTTTTTTTTTAAATAATGATGAGCAATTTGCGGGGGAAACAAATGCAAGGAAAATATGTGGGTTAAATATTTAATCATTGTTTTTATAGAAAGAAGTAAATAGATTATGATTTATAACATTGTCCAAAATTATGTCAAGATGTAGGGCAGGCGAATAATATGAAAATATCTAAATGCCAAAATAAAAAAAATAATCCAAACCCTCAAACACTTAACTTCTGATTAATCTGTTTTGCAGATGTAACTAAAAGAATTTTATAAATCTAGCTAAACCAATTTAGCCAAGTAACTAACAGTACTTACTTAACAGTTTTCGATCACCTTTTATAAGTGTTTGCAAACCATACAAAATGAAGCATCTGTTCTTCCACTCCTATTTGAGTGGTCTATTTAGGTATTTTTAATCTATTTTTAGAAAATACAGTAAAATAAACTGTTCTTTTATGTTCTTCTAAGGAGCTTGTCAGTGGCCAAAGGTCAAAGGCCAAGGGCTATTTATGAAGACAAAAATTAAGAACTATGTCATCGTACAAAGTCCTTAAAGCAGAAAACTTTCTAACTGTCAGGATGGGGTCCAATGACAGTATTCTACATATAGTTTTTATCTCAGTGACATATCTCCTGTTTGACCTCAGTTCACCCTAAATGATAAGATGCATTTCATCAATTTTTTTACCATCTTCAAACACCTGGTAGAAATAATGATAAGTAAGTGATTCCAAAGTATTTTCACATGAAAAGTATTTAGTTTGAATTCATTAAGCAAGCAGTCTCTGTGGCCCATACAGGTAGGCACTTCCAGAGGGCAATTCCTGATATCCTAAAATATGTGTCAAATTTGCTGAGATGAATCATGTTTTGGAACATCTTATTTCCTCCCTTTGGCTTAAGAAAGGCTCATATGACCAGCTTAGAATGCATGTCTAATTTATAAAATGGCTACAGATAAATGTGATAAATCATATTTTCAATCAATTTTTCTGTAAATTTTAAGCATTCTGTTAAAAACGGATATGAGCTTCAGAGATGCAAGATGAAGAGCTTGAAGATTACCATCCAAGTAAGTGCTACTGCCAAAGACAGATAAAAATACAATATAACATTTAATATATACAGTCCCGAGCCTAGTTATGACTGGTAAAAAGCACTGTTATACAAATAACAGTACTATTTATTGGTCCTTAAAAGCAATTACAACCATTTAAATCTATGTCTACAGATCTAAATGACAATATTTACATGAGATTTCTTTGGCAAACATTTAGATATTAGAGACTGCTTGGGGATACAGGGAGTCCAAAAATGCACATCATTTAGGAATTCCAATTTGCCAAGAATACAACAGAAGATTTGTTGAGAAAAGTACTCAGGCAATTTAAATGAGAATTTCAAGACATGAGAGATTGTTAGAGCTCTAATTAAAGTGATAGCCAACTTATAGAGCTTGAACTAAAGCAGCAGAACATTAGTTCATGTAGTTATACATGACAATAACATGAAAATCTGACAACTCAAACAGCTGTCGAAATTACTGTACATATGTGCTACTCTGATTTTTACAAAATCACTCACATACATTCAGATTATGAGTCTGCAGAGGATTCTTAGAGCATGAGAAAGTAGCAGGGCAAAGAGAAAAATTTCAGGATAGGGAAAAATTAGCATCATACCCCTGGGGAAAAATATACATACTGAATACCAGAGCAGAAGCAGAGAGATTTGATGACTGAATATAAGCTATAAAATCTGTAAAGAGATCAGGAGAACTGCAGAAAGTCACTGGAGCTAGCAGGAACCAGAGACACTAGAAGAAAAGCTTGATTTGTTTCTTTTTTCCTTCCTCTTTGCAAAACCTCTTACAGTGCACTATTTAGTCCATTCAGAATCTCTCTGAATCTAACACTAGATTCTGTGCCAAACCAAGAAAGGAGCTTTCATCAAGGTCTGTTTTTATTTCTGTATATTATTTCTAAAATGTGGGGGGGGGGAAGATATAAACAGCATGTTACGCATTTGGTAACCATGCATTTTGTAATGCATTATCTTTTAATCTAAAAATCCATTAGCTAATATCCAGTGTTTGGGCAAACTTTTGTAACATTGCTGCAGCCAAACACTTACAAGGAGATTGGCTAAGCAAAAACAAGGATAATAAAAACCAAAAGGTTTTGTAAATTACTGTTGCCTGTGTCATTAAATTTCATATTGTGCATGGAATCTAAATACATCACTTTGTTCTGCATGACAAGCAGAAGTGAGCATTCATACATTACTCAGCCACTTAATTAAGAGACTGGGATATTTGCAGTTAGCAGAAACTAATAAGGGAATCACATTTAAATTCAAATCACTCCTCAGGGTAGCTGTCTGCAACATAAGCAAAGCTTACTGGGTAGATGTTCCACTAAATGCTAAGCTAAAAGCTTAGTTTTACTGTATTTTTGAGGAAAGACTAATTCAGTTTTTTGAATGAGGTGAGAGTAAAACAAAGAAATCTGGTTTTAATTTTCAAGTTATGTTTTGTTTCAGCTATTTTTAAATTCTGGTATGTCATTATATTTTGTATAATACAAAAAGAATGTGATTATGGTTTTACTTGCACAAAGCAAAATAGGTTCTATAACAAAATAGGTTCTACAAAACTGTCAGCTGGGATTACCTTTCAGATGATATTTCAAGGTATTTTGCAGGAATAAGATCTGTAGCAGCAGCAAGCAACTACCTAAGCAGCCTTAAAGAAATGTCAAAAAAATCAATGTACTGGTACATTGTGAGCCACATCACAATTTAAAACCTTATTAAATAAATGGAATCTACTTTACTATCAGTTGTTTTTGTTACTCACTACTGAGCTGCTCATTTTGTATTTTATTTGGGAATTCCACCTCTTACGGAATTTAAGATTTTTTCCAAATGGACCAAAAGTAAAGTAGCAAATATAATGGTAGTAAGTATAATTAAAGTGTCATTAACTAAGAATATTGTCATTGATGATGGCCAGATGATCCTGACACCATCTTCATGCCATTGCTAGGGTCCTCACACAAGTTCTAGCTATCTTTTTTTCACTTTTCTCTAGAGACATCTGTTCAAAGGACCAATGGATCTGAAATCTTAAAAATTCCAACAAATTTTATGTAATTTGAATGGAAAATAAGTCCCTAAAAAAACTCCCAAAAGATCCTTTTAAAATAAAGTTTGCTTATGGCATTTCACATATATCTATGTTAACCATTATCAAATTATTTAAAAATATTATGGTAACGGCTATTTCATTTTTAAAAAGTCTGAATTTTAAAATTTCAGGACAGGAATATCAAACATTCATATCAGAAAACTCACAGGACAAATGTTTTGTTATTTTTCTGCTTTAAAACTTGAAAACAAGGCCAAAAGATGTCAATAATTTGTTTATTAAAATAAAGTATTGTAAAGTAAAAAATAAATTGCATCAATTAAAAAAAATAAAACAAAGGCAAAAAAATCCAAGAAAACAAATTTAATATCAAAAAACTCTGATACAAGTATTCAGCATGAGAAAAGTTGTCAATTCATAACTGTAAGCAAAAATGAATATTTAATGTTTCCCACAATGTTCAGATGCATCTGTATCACAACATAATTGCACAGCATACAAGCATGTTTAATGTAGCTCTGCATGAAAGGAGTAAAATACTGGTGTATTTCAGTGACAGAAAATTAGCACTTCTTGCCTAGCATTGAATCACTGCTGTAAGCCATAACTATTTCACTTCTTGCTGCCAGTCCACAATGTACATGTTCCCTGTTGGCCACCTCATCTATTCTTCAAGTATAACTGCCAGCATAAAATATCCTTTCTTCTGTGACCTTTCTACACTTCCACTAAGCATAAGGTGTTTTGTTTTTTTTTTTTTTTTTCTTTTCTTTTCCTCTGAAGTTATTTTCCCAAGGCTCTTTCTGCTGGTCTGAAATTTCAGCAATTGAGACTCTTGTCTTTTTTTTTTTGAAGTATTGCATTTAAAATACTCAAATTTGGATGATTTTTAAATGTTGTGAAACTTCAACATTGTTCATTTACAATTCTTAATACATTTATGAGGTAATTTACAACACATTGTTATTTTGACACTTTTGTTTTACTATATCGTGTGTTATCCTCAAAATCATATTATCAGGCTTTATTTTGATATGGATTTCTTAAAAAAAAAGATTTATAAAATTTCTTTATGGTTACAATGACCAAAGAAAACTCTTGCCTCACAGATTCTGGAACATTCTGGTGCCATAGAGGAATTTTAGGACTTTTGAAATCATTAAATCTTTAATTCTCACACTGCTGGAATTGTCACTGCTAGGGTATACAAATATGCAGTGAAATGGAACCATGAAGAGTAATTAGCACTAAGTGTAAACCAAGTCTACCCCAAAGTTAATATTAGTTTGATTGTATGAGGATGATTTTGTGCATTCGTCATTTGAGTGGCCTGGCATATTTCTGCAAATGTAACATCAGTCCAGCCTAAGCTGTTCCTTTCAGATCTGAGCTTTCACCACCACATTGGAGCACCCTTGTGTGCTCTTCTCAGCAGTATTTCATAGAATACAGAATACTTCTGTATTCTATTAAAATTCAGAGTGCAAGCAAGCCTTCAGAGGATAGGGTTGTGTTCTTGTTATTCATTTGTAGAAAAGGAAACAGAGGAAGAGAGAAATAAAAGTTTAATATGCCTTATGAATCACTCTTTTTCTGTCTTATATTTCTACCACCTGAAAAAGTTGTGTTTGTCCAATAGTGATTGATGACAATGAAACCAGCAGGAGTGCTGTGAACAAGTGCAGATTTAACTCAGGGCAAAGCTTAGAATTACTTCAAACTCCAATATTTCTTAAAGAGCTATTCTCCATATCATAACTTGACAAGACTAAAAAGCTTGAAGTCAACTAAGTTAAAACTGTTCTAGTAGAAATATCTTATCAGTAAATTACGATACATTCTGTAATCTCCTAAACTTCACAAAACCGTGCAAGTGGACTAGGATTTGAGCTCTAGGAATTCTGTAAACCAGGTTTATTTTTCATCATTTGGTTTTTCTGTAACCTTACACAAGCCATACCTTAATACATCTTGAAAAGTCTTGAAGTGTAGCCTTGAAGAAGATTTTCACATATACAAATACAGCCCAAAACACAAAAGATCCCCTCTGGTTGAACTTCACTTTCTTTCTTAAGGTATCCTTCTACTTGAAAAGAAGTTGAGAAAGTACCTCACCTTGTAGCCCAATAAAACAAATAACCTGTGAGGTATGAATAGACATTGGCCTTATGTTTCTCTTTCTAAGTGCTAAGTATTTTCAGTCCCTTCTGACACTTGGCTATTCTTCTCTCCACTGTAATATAAAAAGAGGTAAGAACAAGAAGTGCACTTGAGATATCTGACAAAGGAACCTTATCTTTTGGCAAAGGAAAGAAATGTAAGGAAAAAGCAGAGGGTATCTGCCTTCTCATTTTCAGGATTAAAGGAATGGCATCAAGAGCAATACAAAAGGTATAGCTATACGGAGAAAAAGTGCTTTTCTACTTCTAAATTCATTGATTTTATTTGGCAGGTCATAAAAACACTTGATGTGGAAGAAGTGGGAATATTTCAGAAATAATTGGGAGAAAGTAGATTGTGTTTGTCACTGGCTGTGAGGTTCAGTCTTGCCCATGATCTTTCACAGGAAAGCTTGTAAGCACATGGATATTTTATTTTCACGGGTGTACAAAAATAACACTTCGTTATATGAAGACACTTATTTTCTTGCATAGCAGAGTATTCCTACGGAAAGAAGATAGCCTGGAAAGAATTCTACTCATGGAGCAGTGGAAAGTAGTTCCTAAACACAAAATGGTGCGTGCAACCTGAGCAGCTACAGACAGGTTGTGTATCTGCCTTGATTCAGAGTACATTTGACCAGACCTCCAATCTCACAGAATAAATCATCTGCCTTTCAGTTTGCTCTTAAATGCTTCCTTTGGAACTGACGGGGTAGGGAGGGAGAATCTCCACAGCTCTTCTCCAGTATGTTGTTTACTGTAATGCAACTTATTTTCAGCTTCCATCCTCCCCAAGGAGCAGAAATGAGCTTACCTGGACTTATCTGGGAAACATCAGAGTAAAAACCTATGAAATGTACACTACCCTGCTGCAGGGTACAACCAGTTATAGGCACAGTTCATAAGCATCCCTAGATTAAAAAAAAATGCCAAAAATTTAGATAGATACTGCTAAACAAAATGCACATTTGCACTGACCAAACCAATTAACATATCATGAAATAACTTATTTCATTTACATTCAAGTCTGGTTCTATACACCAGTTTACCTCACACAGAAAAAGAATCATGTCCACAGAAATACCATCATGTCTGGTATTTCTTTCTGTGACATTTTATGTGGTTTTGAAATTTATCCCGTGTACTCAAGTAAATGGAAACACATTTCTCCAGAAATGCATTTATCCTGCACATGGGTTAGGGCAATCCCCACACACAAATACAAGCTGGGTTGAGAGCACCCCTGACAAAAAGGACTTCGTGGGTTATTGGTTGATGAGCTCAAAATGAGCTGACAATGTGCCCTTGCAGCCCAGAAAGCAAAACATGTCCAGGACTGCATCAAAAGAACCATGGCCAGCAGGTCACGTGAGGTTGGAATTGGCCAAAGTCCAACTAGAGTTTAATATGTCTACTGTCATAATAGATAACAAAAACATTTTTTACAAATATATAAACAACAGAAGAAGGGCTAAGGAAAATCCCAATCCTTTACTGAATGCAGGGAAAACATAGTGAAAAAGGAAAAGAAAAAGACTGATGCCTTCTTTCTCTCAGTCTCTAATAGCAACATCGGTTGTCCTCAGGGTACCCAGCCCTCTGAGCTGGAAGGCAGGGATGGAGAGCAGAATGAAGCCCTGATAATCTAGGAGGAAATGCTCAGTGACCTGCTCTGGCACTTTGACATCTACAAGCCTGTGGGGGTGGATAGTATCTACTCAAGGGTCCTGAGGGAGCTGGCAGGACTCACCAAGCCATTTTCAGTCATTTTCCAGCAGCCCTGGCCAACCAGGGACATCTCAATTGACTGGAGGCTAGCTAATATGATGAACATGGTGATGATAAGTTTACAGTTGGATTTAATGATCTTAACTGTATCCTCCAATCCTCATAAATTGTTGTATGATTCTACATGTGCTACCTGATGGAGCTCATGACACCCTGACATGCTGAGTATTCCCTGGATTCTGGATTCTCCTTCCAGACGTTCTTGTAGACAGGCATCACATTTGCTAACTTCCAGGCACCATCATGTATGATACTATCCAGAACACTCTTCTTTGCAAATGGGGACAAAAATGTATTTCAAAGTAACATTGATTAATATATCTGAAAACCTGTGTTAGGTGTTCATGTGTAAAAAGGCATAATTCCTAACAAAGAGTGTTTTAGCCTGGATATTATATTAATGGCGTACTCACCTGTTTTATCCCACTTTTCTGTCCACAGATCTCAAAGGACCTGAATAACACTTCATTTGCAGATGAAAGAAGTGAACTGTGCAAACTGACAGGTGTCTCTGCCAGGTTAACCTGAGAATTCACTACTTGTGTTTCTGAGTTTGCCTGCGTTGGTCTCCAGTGATATCTGGTAGTGGGGTGATTCTGTTTTTCTCATGGAATTGTTCAAGGTGCTGAGCATAAGTCACTTATGGGTAAAAGATGAAATTATGAACATGAATTTCACCAAGACAATTCTCATGCATAAATTTAAGCCCAAAATTAAATGGGTGTATTGATGGTCTCTGTCTTATTTTATTTAGAAGACCAGCAAAATATCAATGTACTTCTGGGATGCCATGGAAGACCTTGGAACAGACTTTAATGGTGTATTGATTCCCTGTCTGGGATGAAATTCAGACTGTATAGTTCTGAGCTCCAGGTAAAAGCCTTTGCCACTAGTATCTGTCACCATTAAATAAATACTAATTTATTACCCAGTTCCTTCACTGTTATTTCAAATTTTACTGTTCTATTGTTTTCCACCAAAAACTGAAAACCCCTTTTATTCCAGAAACTAGTAGACATTTTAAATTGGCTTCAATACTATCAAATGAAAAGACATCAGCACACAGATGTATTCTATGTGTATTTATACCTGCCCTAAAGTTTCATTTGTTGGAATTCATTAATGAAATTAATAATTTTATGTAACTCTATCTCTTTCTTCTGCACCACTTTGATTTTATAAATAATTTTGCATACATAAGTTCTAATACCAGGCACTATATAAAGAGTTGCATTAAAGACATGTTAAATAATTGTCATCAAACCCAGTGCTATGGTATCTTTAAGATTGGATTCCATTCATTTAAGACTTTTCAGATGGAAAAATTTTCCTTGGGAAAAGTTTTCTTCCTTTCTAAATTATTAGCAGTGGTCATAAAAACAAGTGATTTTTTCCAAGTCCAGAAGAGCATGAGGAAAACCATCCTGCTAAATCAGAATAACCAGTTCTCACAGAACTTAATAGGATTTTTTATCATTCACATTCAAGGACAGTATTTGGTCTTTGTAGAGGATTAGCATGTGATGTAAGTTCTGCCAGGGGAGCACACATCTAAACGGCAAAATCCCAGCTTTTTCAGTTGTGTCCCTGTCTCAGTCAAAGATTTTCAGTTGTGGTAAATTATATGGCTTTTTTTGCAAAGGGGATGAAGCATCCATAAGGAATTAGTCTGTGATGAGAACTAGTTCAAAAATAGCTCACTTTTTCTTACCTGTGCTTATATTTTCTGTGTCAAAATAAATTACATTCTCTGTAACATTACCACTACAATCCAGACAAGATTTTGCATGAAAGAAAAGACAGTTGTGGGGTTTTTCCTACAAATGGTCCTTTCTAGGATGGATAGTTGATGAGAGAAATCTGTTCCAAATCTCATGTTTTAGTGCAATAACAATAAATGAGATAGTGGATCTATTGACAATTGACATTTAGAAGCCTGAGAAACTCAATATTTTTATTTCAGTTTTCAAAGGCTATTGCTCTTCACACGTCTCTAGTCCCTCAATCTCAAGGCAGGGACTTGGTAAGTGAAATCCAACACATCTCAGGAGGAAAAAATCATATTTGACACCACCCAAGACACCTGAATGGGTACAAGTCCATGAGACCTGATTAGATCCATCTCAGGGTCCTGACTACTTCATGGCTCACAAAAAATTAGATCATGTTGTTAAGGGTGTTGTAGAAATATCTCTTAAACACTGAGACATATCTCTGACAGTGACAAGTGAGTTGGACTAGATGATCTTTAAAGGTCCCTTCCAAACCATTCTATGAGTCTAGGATTTGATTACTTTATTAATTTATAAGCTAACAGAGTTCAAGAAATTAGTTAAAAACTCCTCAGTGGTGAGTTTCTCTGGGCTTCTGTTTAAAATAATCTCTTGTAAGACAACCTGTCTTTCAAAATTGGCAGTTGATTACAACTTTAGTTCAGGAAATGAAAAAGGGTTTTTCACAATAAAATTATCAAATAAAATACTGCTTGTTCAAAGCAAGAGAAAGTTCACTGCAGTTCACTGCCATCTAAATCAATTTTGTGTTGTAAAGGTAGGTCCATGTAGTGAATGCCATATATACATATTTATATTCAATGTCTTTCTAAAGAGTTTGCTTTTACAAACTCTGTGAGTATAGTGCATAATGACTTTTTTTTTTAATGGAGAACATCAGCATTTTATTTATTGCATTAGAGTGCTTCTGAGAACACTTCTAGAGTGTGTTCATGACAGCGGGTTTTGTCTTCTGCTACTTCTTTAAATGAAAGTGATACATCAATTTGCAAGTGATTCAAAACTCTGCAGCAGAAGGGTACGGTATAAGAAGTCTGTATACAGACATTCTTGGTTAATGCTAGTCTGTGTCATCACAATCATGTGATGTACTGCAAAGCAAACCACATCACATCTGAACAGAGCCCTACAGTTCCTATGTCACAGGCATTTTTCTGCTTCAGATGACTGATACACCCTTGACTATTGCAACAGCTGAAGCAAGTCTTTCAAAATAGCCTCCTATTTCATTTTCTATGTAGTAAATACATGCAAACATTTTATAGTAGAGTTTCCTTTAGTTTGAATATAACTGCACTTTAATTATCTTTACTGAGAGAAAAGCAACATGCTGTTAATTCCACCAGCTAGTTAAGGCAAACATAATAGTGTAAACCTCTTAGGTTTACATCCACTTGCCTGGTAGTCTTCTATCTAGCAAACCTGAATTCAGCCTCTGTATCTGGCATTAAGACCTCAGAAGAGATGACTGAAAGGGACCATATCCATGTCTATAAATATGGGAAGGGAAGGTGTGAAGAGGATGGAGCCAGGCTCTTCTCAGGGGTGCCAAGCAATAGGACAAGTGGCAACAGGCGGAAACTGATGACCCATCTTTATTTTGACTCAGAATATGAGCTGGATTTCCCATCCTACACCTCTCTCATGGACAGAGACAAGACAGCTGGCAAAGCTGCTGCCTCAAGCATAGTCCCTTGGGATGCTGCATTAGCAATATATGCCCTGTATTCCAGAATGTCCCAGAAATACAGAAGTTATATTCCAATATCATTTTGGGGTACAAACTTTTCCATGTTGCTCTGGAAAGTGGTTTCTTAGAAAGAACTCACCACTGTGCTACATGATTTGTCTTCAGTGGAGTCCAGCTTTTCCATAATAGTGAAAACAGCTATGTGTATATTAAAGTTTTTAATTTAAGCTGTAAGTTACTTACATTACAGGAAACAAAATTAGAAATGTGCCGCTGGCAGCTGAAGCAAAAAATTCTGTAAATTTGCCATGAGTTTTAATTTCTGTGACAGCCTGGATCAAGCAGAAAATCATTCTATTGTCTAAATAAGCATGTCTTACTCCTCTGGATCAGCATCAAATAACTTTAGATTATCTTCTAAAAAGTCAGCTTTGTCTTGTGCCCCTTGAAACTGAATTTGCCTTGATATGAAGCTGAACAAAATGTACATTTTGGTGGTTTGCAAGTTTTTTTTGCAGCTAGGAAGATCACCAGCAGCAATCATCCTAGGTACAACTGCTTAAAATTTGATTAAAAAGAAAAATAAAATCTAATATGTAATACTAAAGGTCCTTGCCTGATAAGAAAACAAATGAAAAATCATTACTCTTGCTTTACTCTTCAATGCACTGCTACAGTGTAGTTAATATAATATGCATTCTCTTGCTAAAATCAAGATCCTACCTAAGTACATGAAAGAGATTTGTGGAGATTGATTTATAATGCTGCTTCCCACTTGAGCTTGGTTTTACAAGTTCACTACAAGAGAATCACAAGGCATGGAATAATCAACCCTTCTGAATGCACACTTGTTCATGTGTAGTGGTGAACAGGCAGCAGCAGCAGTCCCCAAGAGCAAGTGTGAAGGATGAACAACAGCATACCCAGCACTAACAATTTGCTCATTGAAACTTTTCTATGAAAAAGCTAGAATTAGTGTCTATGATTCACAGCTTTACAGCAAGCCTTTTTGGGAGTCTGCAAAGAGCTGAAAATGGGATCTTCTGCATTTTAATGGTCAGGAACTGCTTTAATAAAATATCATTTAGACTTTCAAAGAAGTCTAGGATTTTGCAAGAGTAAACTTTACAAAGCCGTATTTTCTGGACTGTGGCCCGTGAAATCACCATGCAGAACCAGACTTTGAATCATGACCTCAGCCTGCAATTGATGTAGATGTATTTGATTATATTTGGGCATCAGCCAGCATTGTTCATTTGGTACAAAAGCCTTGTTAAGTCAAAAAAAAAGGATTTTGGCACTCTGCCCTAACGAAGTGACTTTTTCACAGGTAGCATGTATTATTTCTTCAGAACTAGAAGTATTTGTGGCATTTGCACAAACAGGAAAAGTAGATCCCTATACTAAATTAGGAAAAAAACACCAAACAACAAAAAAAATTAATATGAATAGATTATTATGGAGACCTAAGAGTAAGGAGAAGAAAACATGGAATCAGCTACTGTGTAATCAGAATCTATCAATATCATATTCTCAGCAACGTAGAGTGTTTTTTTTATTAAGTTCTAAATTAATATATTATATTAATTTCTCAATAAAATAAAAAGGGTGGAAAAAACCAGTGGGAATGAAAAATATTAATTAACTGGAAGAGACTTTTGGAAAAGGATTCTAAAAAGGAAGTAACTGAATTGCGCAATCATTTATGACAGAAGAGACTTCTTGAGACTGTCTAATCCAAAGTCCCTGTTGAAGCAGGGAACTCTAGAGCAGGCTTCACAGTGTATTTTATGTGCTCTAGTAATAAATACACGGGATCCTGTGGTATTTTTTTGCTCCACCTCACGCTGCTGCTTCATAGGATAGATGATTCCTGCCTTTCCTGTTCTCACACATAGAGAAAATACCCACTTTTTTTCTTACTTTTTTTTCTTTTTTTTTTTTTCATGAGGAAACACAAAGTTGCTTCTCACTGCCACACACTTGCAACACAGAGAAAGGCAAAAGGCTGGCAGAGCGCCTGCCTTGCACAATGTACCTTGGGACACTCAGGTATCTGCATCTCTGCACTTCACAACACCCAAGATGCACAGCAACTGCTCAAGATGGATAACATAAGAGCAATAGGAGGGAAGAAGTCAGGTTACCAAGAGCATAGAAATGGTTCATGCTGTGATGAAAGAAAAGAGAAAAAACCCATGAAAACTTTAACTAGAATATAGGTAAGTTAATAATTTTGAAAACTAAAGAGAGTAGAAATTAATAAGAAACAAAGCTCAGTGTAACACAAGGATGAATATTTTTTGTCTTCCCTCAAATTTGATTTTATGACTGTTATGTCCTTTGCCACCAAGCAGTACAGCTAATGTTGGTTAGCTCTATAAGTCCTTGATACCAAAACAGTGTTTAGGACTATTCAAGAGGTGTATTTATTTTAGCAGATTTTTCCTCTGTGTTTTCTTTCATAATGTTCAGAGAGTGACAATTTAATTCCAGTAGACTTTTAAAACATGAATTTGAGCTTCTGGATGTGAAATAAACAGACAGGTCATGATGACCAAGAAATAGATGAATTTTTTGTTGCTTAAGAGCAGAAATAATAGAAACAAATAGACTTTTGCAATGACAGATATGAATAGACTTCTATAAGAATTTCTTTCAATGAAAACAGTAAATACTGGGAATGTCATAAAGGATGAGATAGGTAGCTTTAATGAATTAATAATACCTTTGAAAAATAGAGGTGAAACAAAAGTGAAGTTGAAAACATGCTCACCTTCAGTGAAAGTGGTGGTATTGGTGGTCAGTGGGAGAAATGAAAGATGAAAAAATTTCAGAATAGTTTGTGTTGGAAAAAAGCTTAAAGATCGTCTAGTTCCTACATGTCTGCCGTGGACAGGAATGCCACCCATTGGATCATAAAATCATAGAATGGCTTGGGTTTGAAGGGACCTTGAAGAAACATCTCGTTCAGCTTGAAGCCACTCCCCCTTGTCCTGTCAGTATATGCCCTTGTAAGAAGTCCCTCTCCTCCTTTCCTGTAGACTTCCTTCATATACTGGAAGGTTGCAGTTCGGTGACTCCGAATCCTTCACTTCTCCGGGCTGAACCATCCCAGTTCTTTCAGCCCTTCTTGTAGCAGTGGTGCCCCATTCCTCCATTCTTCATGGCCCTCCTCTGGACTCACTCCAGCAGGTCCATGTCCTTCCTGTGCTGGGAACCCAGAGCTGGGTGCTGCACTGCAGGTGGGGTCTCAGCAGAGCAGAGCAGAGGGGCAGAAAGGCTGCAGATGATTCAAATTATTTTTTAGCTTGTACCAGTATGACTGGGATGATTTCAAGTAAACCTAGTAGAGTAAAAGAGGAGTTTACTGGACTACTAACTCCAATTTAACTCAGGGGAGAGGGAGATGGAAAAAGACAACTGCATGACAACAGAGAAGAACCAAGAATAAAATTGTTTACATATATATAAATGTCTTAGTTGAAAGTAATACTAGAGATGTCACAGAATTATTATGTAAGCCAACAGCACAGCTTCACCTTAAATGCCAATGATTTCTCGTCACCCTGTCCATGAGTTATATAAAAACTGAAATATTCAGAGAAAAATAACAAAAAGGATAAGTACAAAGGGGGTCTGTCGAAAGTGCATTGAAAATATGAGTAGCAGGCACTGTGACAAAGGCACAGAAAACCATGCTTCTATTCATGTGCTTTCAAAGAATATCATGATTTCTGCTAAAATGAAATGGGTTTTGTTGCTGAAGTTTCTGTAAGATGAGACTTATTTCTTAAACCAAAGAGTTAGAAAGGTTACTCATTATGCAGGTTGTGACATTGTTTTCTGGCAAAGGTTTTTTTACAACTTTTTTGGGAGCAACTGACACAGCCCACCATCATAGGTGAGTCCCAGAGCACCGGAAAGAAGAAAGACAGTACAGAAAAAATAAAATAAATATGGTCTTAATTCTGTTTTTGCTTTTGCTGAGGTTTATTAAAGTATAATTCAATAAGTCTTCTTGATGCATTTTTGGTCACACATTAAGGTTTAGATTTCTAGATCAGGTTACTTTGATAAACTTCCTTCAAGTTACTCTTTTTTGTCAGAATCACTTAGTATTTTCCTCCTTTTGATATTTGTATTTCCTTAGATCCTTCTGTGAATTCCTTTTAGAATAATTGAAACTTCTGATACAGCTTGATAAATGGAGTTACTTTCTAATCAAATCACTGTATTCTAAGTTGTGCATAGTGACCATTCATGAATGAAAATATTATTTCAATAAGAGTTGCCCAGAGATAGAGGGAGAATAAGATAAAAAGAGAAAGACAGAAAGGAGGGAAGGGAAGCAAAGGGAAAGGAAGGCAAGGCATGGAAAGGCAAAGCAAGGGGGGAGAGTTATTCTAGAAGGAATCTAAAATTTATGATATTCTTTTAGATTTTTAGGAATCCTTAAATTAGCTTGCCTTCTGCAACAAATCATATCAAACTGCAACTTCAAGGATTTTAATACAAAAATGGTCTATACTACTTTCTTTTTCCCTTCTAAGAGGGCAGCTTGCATTGTATTAGAAAATATTTCTTATTTCACTCTTTTACAGTGATTCCACACCAAGACACATTTGACAGACATGGCGTCTATTTTTATTTTCTTTTTCTTCTATTCAGGTGGTTGATGACAGCTGTCCTCAAATACAAAGGAATATTCCCTTAAGAGAACGTGCTAAAATATTCCTTCTAGATGGGAATTTTCAATGCTGGATATTGCTGTGTTCCCACATGTGCTGGGTTTGGATGGGGTAGAGTTTATTTTCCTCACAGTGGCTGCTCTGGGGCCATGTTTTGGATTTGTGCTGAAAACAGTGTTGCTAACACAGAGGTGGCTTTTGGATGCTGGGCAGGTCATCAAGGACTTATCTGCTCTTTGTACCACCAGCATAGAGGCCAGAGGTGCACAAACAGCTGGAAGAGGGCACAGCTGATCACAGGTGACCACAAGGATACCTTATGTTGTCACACTCAGCATATGAAGCTGGGGGAAGAAGGAGCAAGTGGGGTCGGGGCAGGGGCAGGATGTTTGGAGTGATGGCATTTGTCTTCTCAAGTAAACATCACACGTGCCAGAACCCTGCTTTCCTGGGGATGGCTGAACACCTGCCTGCCCACGGGCAGTGGTGAATGAATTATTTTTTTGGCTTGCATGAGAGGCTTTTGCTTTACCTATTAAACTGTCTTCATCTCAACCCATCTTCTCTCACTTTTGCTGTTCTAATTATCTCCTCCTTCTCAGGGGAGTGAATGAGTGAGTGGCTGTGTGGTGCTTAGTTTCCAGCTGGGCTTAAACCATGGCACCACAGTTTTCCATTTCTTTGCACCAATTTCTATTTTTTTCTATTACTGCATTCTTTGAATTATTTTACTTTGAAAAGTATCTTTCTTAATTTATAAAATGTATGACCATCTATTCTCGGATCCTTGCTAAAAGTTCTATTAACCTCAATAATGTCAGAGTATTTAAAAATAGTGGTACACCCAGAATTTTGTCATGAAGAGGACACAGTGAAGATAAGCTGAATAAAGATCAAGTTCAGTAGCAAAGAGAACTGGAGTATTCCATAGTTCTCATTCATGTTTTTCTGTGCAACTATGAGAGCCAGCACAGGATTGCAGTGATCAGTACTTAGAGCCCTTAGAGTGAAAGGAATATTACTCGCAATTATTTTTCCAGTTCTTGAAGTCTGTATAAAACAACTTAAATATTACTTCATAGCTGATTAATATACTTGAGCAGTATGCTTTATTTTTCAGAAACTAATTTCAGACAAGACATGTAGTGTTTGTGTCACCAATAATGATTGAAATTTAGTACAGACTTCAGTCTAGAATATTGTTTTTACCAGTAGCTGATGGGCATGTTCCCCTCCAAAGTGTCTTTTTCTTTAATTACTATAAAAGAATTAGAAATTTCTTTCTGCTGTTAGTCACTTTGTTCAGTATGCCCTTTGCCCAAATTGCAATCCTTGAAAAACAGTTGTTAAATCAGTACTGACCATCACAGCAACCAGCCACTGACTTAGTGGATTTTACCACTGAATTTGGTAAAACTTGAACAAACCTTTAAGAAACCAAAATTCAGACCAATGTAACAAAGCTTGGTAAGTAATTATGAAAGCTTCTTCTGAATTTCACTGTCTTAAAAAAAAAAAAAAAAAGAAAAGAAAAAAGAATGAAATTAAAATACTTTCCTCTGTTTCTTTGAAGAAAACAGGCATCAGGAAGATTTTTACTATTAGTGCTTTTCACTGAAGAGGCATCCACAGTAATTAAATACAAATGTAAAAGAAAAAAGAAGAAAGTAGAAGGAGAATATTTGTATGACTATTTTTTTCCTGAAATAGTGTACTTCACACATCATTATAGCTTTCTGTCTTCCACTGAGAAATAAAAGTACCAAATATTTTTAATTCTGCACCTTTCTAGTCACCTTGAGGATATAAACATAGCAACATTTATTCTTACAGCAGTTATTTGTAGTGTTTCTCTCTTGCTGCTGCATTCCTTTCTTTCCTTCCTTCTTTCTGTTAGAGCTATAATTCCTGTTAATGAAATTGGGGAATACAGTAGGTCATTTCAGGGAGTGAAAAGGATCTCATTGAGCAAGCAAGTGCTAAAAAAGGTTGTGTGATAATAAAATTTTTGGATTTTCATTTTTATGCAACTTATTAATGGTAATAAAGCTACCCGTGACAGGTAACGTTAGATGTTTTCATATTTTTTCCAGGTAGATTGCTTAGCATACCTTGTAATAAAGAAAACAGTAATTACACAGGTGAAAATACATGACATTGGAACATTTTTTATTACTTAATACATGACATTGGAACATTTTTTATTACTTTTATTACTTAATAGGTAGAGGCAAAGTCCAGTAAGGTCAATACATCCATTTCTAGAAAGTCTTACAAAAAGAATTTGGTACAAAAATATCAAAACAATGGATTAGATAAGTATGGTGGTTTTGCCACTGCTGGGGTTTGCGTGTTGGTTTCCTTTTTCTTTATTTTCCAAAAATAATCTCAGTGCCAAATTTGAGATTAGAAAATAATTTATCAACATTTACCAGAATATTTTTCATCTCCCATAAAAGGATGACTAATCTCTACTACTTTCTGACTATTTCTTTCTTAGAAAATATTTCCTTATTAAGAAAATAATAGAATTTATTCAGTTTTTCTGCTGTCAAAGTGATTTTTATAAATTCCCTGATTTATTTTATTCTCTTTTTTTTTTTTTGTCACAAAAATACTTCTTATATGCAGAATATAACTGTTCTTCAGTGTAAATAATTAGTCATCATAGCTGTAACAAATGCTTTAAAATTCAATGGGTTTAACTTACTATGTATTGAATTCCTATATTAATTCCATTTTCAGATCATATAAATTGATTCTGTTACACAGACCTTCTCAATTTACTCCACAGTGTTTTATAACATAGTATGTTTTCTGAAATTGCTAAGTCCACTCAGATAGATAAATGAATAGGTAGACAGACAGACAGACAACACTTTAAGAGTGATTAACAGAAGCCAGTTCTATTAATCTCCCTAAATTTAATATTTGAGTGTTGTAAAGGCAAATCACCCTATTTATATTTATATATATATTTATAATTACTTTAAGAATTAGAAAACCTGGAAGAAAATGAAAATTAATAAAATAAAAAGGTATGGAAAATATTATGCATTAGATTCTGTGGTTTAATTAAAATATACAGATATTTTCCTTTGTTTTCATAAGCACTTTTTGTTTTATTGGTTTTATCATCAGAGCCCACACCCATTCAGGGCTTACACATGCCTGAGTAAAAATGATTTAAGATTTTATTTACTTAAGGATTTTATTTACTTAAGGATTTTCTAGCACACAATCTGCAAACTCCACTCACCCTCTAGAAGACAAACTGCTTTAACCATATATCATGAAATAAAGAAATGGCCATCTCTTTGCTGATATCTGAAGCACAATAAAAATCAGTTGGCTTTGAGGTATAAATTTTTACCTCTGAAGATAAGAATCAAAATATTTTCAGTCACTTAAAATAGTTTCAGACTGATGTTCCTCCCTGATTTACTTTTTTCCCTCTTGTATTCCAAATAACTAAACTCACTAAATAAATATCAGTGATCTTCAAAACGAACTTGCAACGTCCTCATTTGAGCTTTGACTGGTGATATTGACTTATACCAGATGATCTGGCCCCTTAGAGGTCTTATACTTTGTCTCGCCACTATGGTCAATAAATCTTTTATGTAAAAAGGGCTAAATGCCACTCTTTTTGCTATACATGCTTCTAGCATTTCTCCCTGTCTGTCATATTTGTCTACTCCATTCTCAAAAGACATATTTCTTTTAGCAGTAAAAACTAAGGGGATGTCAGTCAGAATTCATTGCCTCACACGTTAGCAGAGAAATAGTCAGATTTTAGTGGCAATGGTTGCATGAGTTGTTAAAGGTTTTTCTTTTCAGAAAAGTCTCTGATGAAAGTGTTTTCAACAAACGTGGAGAGCATAACTGTAAGATCCCACTACACGACTGTAGAAATTTTGCCAGCTTTTGTCCAGCTAGCCCAATACAAAGCCCAGTGGAAGCCATTTGAAAAGATTTTCTGTTCCCAGTTCTGGATTCAGAACCATGAGTGTGTTTGTAAGAGTGGATGGGCTAACCTTTGCTTTTCAAATTCAGCAATTAAGTCACAATGATCAGATTGAAGTACTGAAATTGTACCAATTTCTAGTGTAACTTGATCAGCGTGTAATAAGAGTGTTGTGCTGTTCTCTTGCTGTTTTCACACTCCAGAAGAGTATATGCTTACTGAAAATGTGTAAGTATTCATTTAAATAATTTCTGATGGAATCCTAGTTTCTTGTACTGAAAACAATGTTTGCTTTTAACCTGAGCTAGGTTGAGAATGAATGTGTGATAAAAAAACTGTTGTGTTTCTGCATATATTCAGATTTTTACATACTAATTACATGATTCTGAAAAAACAGAAATGCTTTCCATGTAATATTATAGCTACTCCTAAGATGATTTATTAATTATTTTTTTAGTTTTACATCAGAAATATGGCTGTTACAACTGAAATAATGAAAATGGGCAATAGTTTAGTGTGATCTAAAAGAAGAAAGACCTGATATGAAAATTATTTAATTATTTAAACTTTGACAGCGTTTGAAAGTGTTTCTTGTCTTCTTTCCCTTCACTTCAGAGCTGTGGGTTTTGACCAATATTTTCACTGCTGTAGTAGTCTTGAAACTGATTTGGGATTTGATTTCAGTCCTGTGGCTGACTTTTGACACCTACAGCTCCAGAACAACCACATAATAAGGGTGTGATATTGCTTCTTCCACTGCCTATAGGCATTCCTACCTTATGTGTTACTTTACATCTTGATATGTTTTCTTCCACTGGTAACAATAGTTGTTTCTGTACACAGACTCAGTACTTGTATTTTTTTTCAGTATGTAGGATTTACAGAGGCCCTGAAATCACAACAGGGCCTAAGAGTCCAGAAGAGTTTTTAACATCACTGACAAATCACCCAAGTTTCACAATATGTTGAAAATTTAACATTAAATACGTGGCAGTGTGACAATTTTTCTGTTCTGCTCAGAAGTCCCTGGTTGTGTTCCTATAAACTCTCAAATATACTTAACCTTTGTGACTATTTCAACTCCAGTGGGTTGTCACAGTCCCCTGCTCCTCTGATCCTCTTACTCTGCTCTTTCTTGATATATTTTTCTTCTTCATTTTCAGCTATCTTAAAACTTTTCAGCAGGAGCACTAATTTATGTAAGTAACAACAACATGTCAGTCTACTGAAAATAAATGCAGCTGACAGCTACTGACCACTGTTCCAAAAAGCTTTAATACAACTGCAGTAAAATAAATACATTTGTTTAAATTAGCAGAATAAATTCACTTTTGCAGAAGAATTTTTATTCTGTGTCCTGTTTTTTGTAAATAAATATGAACACAGGGAGTAAAACAAGGTAATGACTACCAGAGCACTGTATGAAATAGACAGTATATTGGGTTTGATCTCATCCATAAGCTTACATTAATATAATAAAGGTAACAACCAATCCTAAAATACTGCGAAGCTTGAAACAATAAGGTCTTTTTTTGAATAACATATGTAAAAATGTGTGCAGAATACATCTTTGCAATCTGCTAGGTGTTATTGTGAGCTTGCAGTACTTAACTTTTATTGAACAAAAGGTCTAAGCTTTTACTGAATAAAAGATAGGGTTTCAGTCTTCATGGCAACAACAGAAAAATAAGCATTCCCTCTGTGCCAATGTAGAAAAGCAGCCACAAACAAAAGACAGAAGCAGTAACATTTTCATCATCAGCTTTCAAATTCTTTCAATAAATGTGGAATCTTAACTATCATGGCATTGACATTGAAAGCTCTGCAAAAAATGTACACAAAATACCCCATAAACTGAAAGAAATGTTAATGGACAACAATATAAAGTCTGAGAACACATGAATTAATACAAAAATCTATTGTTTTGGTGTAAAGCTCTCTTTAAGTGGACATGAATGATACTCCTACCCAAGCTCTAAAAGTGTGATTTCAGTCTAATCAGTCAATTACCATATTTTTCCAAATTTAGCTTCTGCTTCTGAAATAAATCCCTCAATTCAACCAAGAAAATTGCTTCATATAATCCACTGGTTTTGGTAAGTCATTTGACAGACCTTCCATCCTTCTGAATAGCTAGGGAAAGTCGGACATGTGCTGTTCCAAATACCTGAAGATACTTTGACTATTTGACTATTTTTAAGCGCCTTCATCATGCTCCTGTATTCTCTCACTGTAAGAAAGGGGACATATAGCCACTTATCTCCTAACTGATTATTAGTTTTGCTGACCTAATTACATTACATTAAAATGATGCTGAATATTAGGATTAATGTTCATAAACTGAAGTGCAAGAAGTTACCTTGCATTTGACATTACTATTTGATGCTTGCAAAAGTTCTTGGCACGAAGTTAAGTTGTTGAGGTCTCCTCACCAGTGCAAATTGCCTCTACAATCAGGTTGTGATTGCTTACAAAGCTCATCTAATGAAACCAATAACGGTCATTTGCGGTCACAAAAGATCAAATTAAAATAAAACATGCTGCTGAAAGAATATATTACTGGATTCTTCCAGTCTTCAATCTCTGAAGATGTTTTTGTCCATAGTGTCTCCACTCATGCATTTTACAAGTTTATCAACTGATCTTACCATACCAATTCAAGTTTGCTGCTAATTCTGGTATTAATTTTCATGACTAACACAATATTACATTTGTCAGAAGCTCAGAAAAGAAACAGGTAAAGCAAAGACTTATAAATAACCCGTCAAAATCTTTGACACACTGTTTGTAGTAAAACTTAGTGCTCATTTTTACTGTATATTTTATTAAGAATCTTACAGTAAGAATACATTTGATCCTGACACAGCTGACTGGGTAACTGTCATGTTAAAAAAAGACATGAATTTAAAAAGAGATTTTTTGAAACTAATCCAAGCTCTTTTGTATTTAGAAGTTAAACTAACACTGTTATATAAACATATTGTACGAAATCCCATAAACAGCTCAAACAAATTAAGAGAGAATAAAAAGTTTCTTTAGTACCATTATTGATAAATCTATCAAAAAAATCCCACCACCTATGGAAACCAGTGCACACATAAAGACCACTGGGAAGAAACTGTTCTATTTATGCATTCAATTTAAGATACCAACCAGCAGTTGCTCACATTAAATTGGAGAAACATTTTCTTTAAGTTTCTCTGCAAAAAGCAGAGAAACAATTGTCACATGAAACAAAAATTACTGAGGTATTTTGTCTTGCTAATGTTGAATGCATTCTATCTTTTTCCTTTAGTATTTCTAATCAAAGAAGTTATTAAAATTTATAAAATTTATTGCCACTGATTTTACATCAACTGAGAATCCCTGCTCTCTGAGGATAGCCTTTAAAATATGTTATACATGCATCTATCTATCCATCTACTTATCTATCTATCTATCAACCTATCTATCTTTGCTCGAGTTATCTGTTTCTTTTCCCAAAGATACTAAAATATTTCAGGTTTACACCTGCTAATGTTGATATAAAGCTAACTTTGGGTTCCCCCACTCAGGTAGTTGTGTTCCTTTAAGTTATCGTCAGAAACTTAATCCAGAAGACTTCACACAGATCACATAAAACTTTGGTTTCTCACACATGCAAAGAGTTGGTTGTCAAATGAGAAAAAAATCAGAATTTTATTTTAATTAGTTTTTAATCTAGTGCAGGTATTTCACTTTAATAGTAGTAGGAGACTTTGTTCTTAAGTTTTCACGCATAGTGTTCACTTATCTGGCTAATACACATTTTGGATCTGACTTTTAAATATTTAAACCACAGGAACAAGAAAGAACATTTTTCCTTTGCACACATAAAACTTTATCCAGTTCATTCACAAATTCTTTGCTTCCTTTGATACCTTGAGTTCTCTGCCTTTTTATTTTTTCCTTCTGCTCTTAGATTGTGCCTAATTTTGTGACCTTTTCCTTCAAGCTCCTACCTCTATAACCATGGAATTAGGGAGGAATCTTTCTTCTTTTTATTTTTTTTTTGTTTTTCAATGTAATCCCATGTAAATTATTCTATCCATCATAGTAACATGCAAATTTCTAAGACATGCTTATCATTTCAAGCTACAAAACATAAGCCACAAGAGAAGTCAAAGACCCAGGAACATCTGTTATAATCTCAAGCATTTTAAGAAAATGGAATGTATTCTGTGAGGCTTCACTATTAATATTTTGATACCTGGAGTTATTAATGTCACTTGATCATCTATCCTTAAATTTGTATAGTACAATAAAGTTCTTTATATCTAAAAAATATGCTTATATCTTCATTTAATGAGTAAATACTACTCATAATGGTTAATATTCATGTTGAAATGCATGGGATAGTTTAAGATATAGAGAAAAGAGAAAAGAGAGAAATACTTTCATGAAGTTCTCTAGATATTGATCCCTTTTTAGCTGTTTTAGAATAGAAATTTCAGGAGCGAAAGGTGACTATGAAATCCTAGGTGGGAGCAACATGCTGACGCAAAGCGTGCAGAAGGCATCTACAGTATGGTGTGAAAAGGTCTGACAGATCTCCTCCAAGTCCCAGGAAAGGAGTCATGAGCGAGCTGCTGCAGAAGAGGCTAACGAAAATAGATCCAGTGCTTCTGAGCAGCATCAGTCAACCCCAAAATAAGTGTTGGCTACACAACTGAGACTTGAATCAGGCTGGAAATATGACTTAAATCCCTACATAGAATAGACCTCTCCACCTCCCACATGTAATCCTTGTCAGGATGGATCATTGCTGTGACTGCAGCAGGGTAAATTAAAATATTGGATTTTACTTATGGTGACTAACAAAATAATACTCCACTTCACCCTTCATTCTTTTATGTATATTAATTTAAAACTGTGTGTATATCACTCTGAAATTTTTCAGTCTCTTATTCTCTTCCAAAAAACAAAAATGGTTAGTCTAAGACTTTATGTCAAGTTTTACCATTTGAAAACATTTGCAGTTGAGTTGAAAACTGTTAAAGTTGTTGAGATAAAAGTTGAGAAATGTTAACTCAGTTCTAAGTTTAGTCTCTCCTATTTAATATTAATTTATTGGTGAAGAAAAGAACACATAGAGTGCAAAATATTTACTTTTTTTGGACTCACTAGGAGACTATTATGTATGCATATGACAGCTAGTGTATTGATTCCAAAATTGCATGGATTTGTTTTAAATCTATTTCATTAAATGTTTAGGATTCATGTAGAGGCAACAATTCTATAATCATTGATAGAAGAAAACAGCATAAGAAATCTTTTTTTTAATCAACAATTCATGTGAACATTATTTCAAAAGAAAGCCAAGTTTTTTCAAATTTTAAGTCCATATTCATCTGTGTCCAAATAGTTTTACCTCATGGGAGTTACAGTCCAAATGATTTTTTTACACATTCTCTTCTAAGGAATAATTTCCTAACCTAGACTATGTTTTTAATGATGGCTGTAATTTTAGCAGCAGTATTGCTTCTGTAGGAAAGAAAAGTATTTTACCTGTAAGACACAATACCTTGAAAAAACAAGCATAAAATAAAATTTTAAATAAGATGTCATTAACAATGATTATACTGGCAGAAAATAACATTGTACTTTTATTCCTCTTTCTCTTACTGAGTATTTCTGATTTGAAGAAGTATGATGTGTTTCTTTTGCATTAACTAATGAGTTAATTTCTATAACTAGTTGTTCAGCTAAAGATTCATAGTGTGTCAGAAATACTTCCTCACTTAGAGATGGTGAACGAATTGAGAAACTATTGAACAGTGCAGAAAAAGCTGGTGAGATTTTCCAAGTTTCTGTATTAAAGCATTAATCCAAGAACCAGAGAGGTTAGCTTGGGAAATTTTAATTAAATAAACTAGCTACATGTTCAGTAATTTTGTGGAGAAAAATGAAAGAAAATTAATTTGCTTTAGAAACACTCATTGTACACATGGCAAATTTTTTCTATTATAAATTATAAATTAAAGGTAGCATAAACTTACAGTTTAGCATTAGAGATTTGTGTATTTAAACTTAGGGCCAACATACAAATTCATACTAATGACTATTGATCTATTGATTTTGGTTGGTGTCAACTGTGCAAGTGTTGTAATTGTTAGTTCTCCATATGCTCGCTAAAGAACTTGAAAGAATGGAAGGGAAAGTCAATTTAAAGACTCCTATATAATAGAAAAAAAGGATGAACACTATTTTCCATATTATCTTTGTATCAAAAAAGTACCCCATATGATAAAAAACACCTGTAAATTTGGTTTCATGGTTATAGAATGACACGATAGCAAGAAGAGCATTTGTATTTGAAGAAAAAAATCCCAAGTAATTAGTTGCTGCAGCATAATAGCATTTTTTGAGAGAAATATGATAATAGCCTGTTGAAGCTGTTCCTAATTTCTTAAAGCAATGTATTTCTGGACAGTGTTTGAAATGCAGCTTATTATTCTACTGTAGAATTCTTGGCTGAAGAAAAGGGTAAGAGAAACATAATAGACACTCTGTGCCACAAGCACATCTTTTAGTAGATGACCTGATGTTGGCTAACTTCAGAAAATCAGTCAACACACAAAGTAGATCAGATAACTTCTGAGTCCAGATTGGTTTCAGATTACCTTAAAGTAGGCAAGGTTCATGAAGGTATTAATGTGTTTGTCCATTGTGGGTTCAAATTCAGAAGCCTGAGGTTTTCTGTTGAGCTAGTATTAGACATTAATTATAACTGTACTATGCTGACTTGTTTCTTCTCAGACAACCTATATGGAAGCACACTGGAAGCCTCCTAGCTCAGCTGTGAAAAACAATATTTAATAGAAATCTTAGTTTCTCCCTAGTCAAAATTATAAAGGGAAATTTTCAGCAACCGATAATAACTTATTTATATACCACAATAAGGCCAACATGGTGCTTTGTCCCTGGAAGGAAAGCACATGATATTATAGTAACTTATATTTTAGTAATTCTGTCACCAAATGTTTTACAGTGCTTTGATTTTCAAATTAGAGGTGTATTTTTAATCAATTTTATAAAGATTCACTGGCAGAATAAATCCGTAGTTCCTAAGGCTGCAATTTTATGTTAGACCTCTAAAATAGGTTGACTAGAAGTCAAAAAATAGATGGCTGAAATCTGTGTAGAAATGCTTGAGCTAGCTTTAAACTATCAGAATGAAGATAATAACAGTAAACATGTAAAACACTGAAGCTCAGCATGAGCTATAAAATAGACTTGGGGAAAAGCATCAATACATAGGAAATTAGTCTGCCATAAAATTGGAGGCATTAAAACCACACTTTTGCTTGCAACTGATTTTCCATATTTTTGACTAAAGTATAAACTAGGCACATCCTGTTTTTCTTGGCAGTTTGCATTGTGTTCTTACCAACAGCCTGGTACCTTGGCTGGTTCCACGGCTATCCAGCAGTTGGTGTTTTAGACATAAGTATTAGCGTGATCTTCTGAGGTCTTACAGCCAGTGATGCCCAAAACTGGCAGCTGCAAACAGTGGCCCAGCAGGCAGAAATATGAATTTCTTCCTTGTCGCTGTTCATAGAACGGACACATAGAAAAACCACTGACTCCAGAAGGGTTTTTGATGGAAGATCAGCAACTTCATTAATTCTTTGGAAGACTTTTATAACACAGATCGTGCACATGTCAGGTGTCATAACCTCATTGGCTCTGAGGGTTAAACCCACCCCAAGGGGCAGAGCTGACACTCTGGCATGTAGCAGAAAATTGTTTACCTAACAGAAAAACTTCTATCTGAGAAAAATAGTTTGCAGCTGCAGAGAGTTTATAAAACAATAACATTGTTTAGGCTACCGTATATGAGAAAGAAAGAGTTCTCACAGAGCACTAAAGTGCTAAGATTTTCCTAGCTAAAGCTTTCTCAGCACCGACACTTCCTGACCCCCAAAGGCAGCCTTTGAACAAGCTCCTAGCTCACACACTCTGTAGGTATGAGTGCCAGATTAATTCGTGTAGAGACATGTGCAGCCCACTGCACTTTAATTATGCTACAGAGTTGAATGCCGTGGTGTAGCTGCAGTAGTCTATCTTCCTGACTTGCAGACGATGATATTGAAGTGTTTGCCTTTCCTGTGAGTGTGGTCAAGTGCAATTGAAGAATGTCTCTTTTAATTTGATAGTATATTATGGCATATAGTTTATCCTACCTGAGTCTGCAGTATAAGGGTAAATATGAAAGGCAGATAACTCAGTATCATATCCACAGCAGAATATTTTCTCTACATATCTCTGATAAAACTTGAATTCAGTTAATTTACTTTCGCATAAGCTTTGCCCTTCATTTCATATTCCTTGTGGTATGAGTTATTACTGACATTTGAGAACCTCATTTTATAGTGATGATCAAAATGGGATTCAGGTAAATAAAAAATGACATTATACATAACACAGTATAAAAGGTTATAAAAAATGCAAATTTTAGTAACTCATCCATGCTTATATTTAGGGATATTGAAAGTATTGGAACACCCCATGAAACAAGTATGAATGCCTTCTTGGTTGTAGTAAGACAGAGTAGGAAAGAGAAAACAATTAAGAAAAAAATCTTTGGTCTTATCCTAAAGAGTGGTCTTTGGTCTTGAGCACAGTATCCAGTCTTAAGTCAGTATTAAATCATGTATTAATAGAAAAATTCTGGAAAAGAAACCCAACAAATGAACACTTCCAACTGGAAGGATTTTATGGTGTGAAGTAAGTAAGCATGCTTGCCTTTTAAATATTGTACCAACCCCTATCTTTATACATTGTGAGAGAGCTTGTGGTTTTGATGAGTTTTCTTGGTCATCATAGGATCATATATCTGCTCAGGTGAAGCTCTGTTGCCTCTAAAAGAATCCTTCATGGCCTTCCCTACCCGAAGCTCTGCACAAATTGTTCCTGAGCAAGGTGCTTGTCAGGTTGCCAAGGGAGACTGCAATATACTCATTATTAGGTGTTTTTAAAAGCCTCTGAGAAAAAAACATATATAAAAACATATATTCATCATGGAAATGCAGCTGAGGCTGCCTTCTAGATTAAACAGTTAATTAAGGTCTCTTCCACTTTGACTTCTACTTTCTGGGATTTCATGGTCACTTTTATATGATTTCACATAATTCTCTTGAATTATCTTATGATTTCTCATTAATTCCTGGTAAGAAAGTGAGAAAATATTTGCCTACATGGAAAACTAGCACATGCAGCAATTAAATTATTTGAAGGACAAGCTGCTACTGAATCCAGATGGAACTCAAGGAAACCAGTCCAGCCTATTAGACAAAGGTCCACTCCAGAAGTTCCAAATAAACAAGGCAACTGATTTTGATGTAATTTTTCTTCAGTCACTGCAGAACTGTACAGAGATAGAAAGCATCACTTTGATGAGGCTTAGACATATCCCACTGGGAATCCATTTGACCTGCAGCCTTTCTCCACTTTTTTACATATATTTATTTATTGCATTGATTAAGGCATCTGTTTTATGTGAAGCCTTCATTTCTTCTTGTGGAACATTATTTAGCAGCTGTTACAGTTTAGACAAAGGGTGGCCTGATAAGACAGAAACTAATACAGAGTAATATCTTCACATTGATAACAGTGCTATCAATGAATCTCACTTTTCTTAAATTGCTGAATTATTTTTTAGTATTTTGACTCTGATGTCCATGTGGTTTCTTCTGCATTTGGAAAAAAAAATAAAAAAACAACAGAAATTTGAAATGGCAAAATATTTTCTATATAGATAATGTGAGGTTTTCATACAGATTTTTTCTTCCTTCTTTAACATTTTAAATTTTAAAAAACTGTTTCCCATCCAAGTTGTGGCTCAGTTTTCCAGAGAAATTATGTCAGACCACTGAAAATCAACATATTTTTTCATTGTAATATTAATGTATCCAAGAAGTTTTGAGGGGTTTTGCATGTTAGTTTAAATTCCCTTTCATGAATGAAAGCGGGACACAAATTTTAATTGATATGAGAAAGTTTTGAGGCAAACAATTCCAGGTAATTTACAGAACCACTGATAACATCTGCTAATATTACAAAATGTTCAGGCTGTGGTCTAGGTCAGATTTTTTTGCTTGCATACAGAATGTCTCGGCATCTATACAGTTGAATCTACTTAGGAAATTTTATACATAAAACCTTGCAACTTAAAATACTATGTGGTTTGCAAGTAAAACATTTATTAAAATGTTTTAATTACACTGTGCTGCAGCAACTCAGTGCTCTTCTCAGTAGATTTTCTATCAAAGCACTGGCCAACAGAACAGATTTTTATTGTCTGTGATCAATTAGGACTGGTAGGAATTGCTGCTGTACCAAAGAATTACATTGTTTAAGATTAAATAAAACAGCAAGTGCTGCATACCACTCTGCTCTTTGCAGAGGAAAAAGACTGCAGTAAAATTGCAGTAAAAGTACTGCATCCTCCTTTATGCTGCTTCACTGAAGAGATTCCAACACTTCAGTTTCTTCAATGACTTGTGTAATCTAAACCTCTTAGTTTTCATATCATCAAGAAATATAGACAGGGAAATAAAGCAGTCTTGACAATATTTATTAGCTCCAAGCTGGTGCAGATTTGCTCTACCTGGCAGCTGACCCTCATTTTGCACGTCAAACATTGTATTGAATTCAAGACAGAATTGTCAGCTATCTGACTTTCACTTAGTTTAGCTGCTTCTGGTTATCCTCTTTGCACTTTGAGGTCTTTACTGCTGCTGAGGATGTCAGGATGATGTAGAAAAGGAAGAGTTGGTTTTCAAATATTAATGATCATTTCAAACAGACGGAGGATTCACAGGTGGCTGGCAAAAACTGCTCAAAACTCTTTTCTTGTCTAAGGGGTAGGAATGAACTCTTTAGGCAGAATTTAGTATTGCTAGGAAATTTCTTAAAGGACTGGGTTCTACCAGTTTTATGGTTGTGCATAATATTCACTCCATGTATCTGTGCAAGCTTACAATACCAGGAAATAAACAGTATTTTGTGTGAGATAAAAGATACCTCTCAGAGCCATAGGAAGACACTTCAGTGTGTCACATATTATTTTCGGGTCTTCTTGCTTTCTGCAGGAGCTGTCCCTCATAGTTGTGATAGGGTAGGGAGACAAAGATTTTCAGCTTCCACTCAGTTTTGAACTTTGCAGAAATTGCAAACTAGAAGTCACTGTCTGTCATATAGTTGCTGCCCCTCAGCACTGGATACCATCTCTCCTCCTTGCTTCTCCCACTGTGGTCTTTGTTACGATCCCATTAGTTCTTTTATAACCTTCAAGTCTTAAGCAAATAATGTGTCTATTGTAAACTCAAACCTCTGCAATTAAATTCCCCAGAAAACTCGGTAAATGCCAGATAACCTAGAATGAATACAAATATGAATGCATTTGCAAGGTTTTAGGCCTCAGGTAAATATATCTGCTTTGTTCCCACTATCAAGTTATCAAATTGCCATGAAAACTAGAGATTTTATCTTATTTTCAAAGACAAAAATACCACTTCCAGCTCAGAGACACTCAAGGCCACAGCCTGTTGTAGGCTGAGGCAATACTAAGAGAGTATCATTGTACTCAGGCCACAGAGAGTCTTGTCCAACTAAACAGTACTGATGATTAGAAATCAAATATTGTATAGGAGGTGAGAATGGTCTTCTTATTAACAAACTGCGATTTGGGAGAAACCACATTTGTTGAAGGATTTGAAATAAAAATATTCATAATTAGTATTCTAGATATCTTCAGATGTCTAGAAGAGCTAAAGCACACAGTAGTTTTACAAAGTTTTAATGGGTCAGGCATAATATTAATTACTGAGAAATGTGTAGCACATTCCCCTTTTACAGCTACACGCAGAAAGTATTTGCTTGATCTGCGTGAGTGATGCAAAGATTTTTCTCATTCTGTTAGTATTTCTTACCTTCTGCTACCCTGGAGGCCTTAGAAGGGCAGGAAGCACGAGAAAGAAAAAGTATATTTTAGACATAGATTGGAAAAGAGGAATGCTGAGAAAAAGTGTTATCCCAGCTGACCACCCAAGAGAGGTAATTATGCACTTAAAAAGTCTTTTGGGCAGAGAAGGAAAGGAATGGTTTTCGCTTCCATATGAGGTTGTCACTCAAAGATACTTTGAGAATGTGGGTAGAAATTAGAGTTCAGTCTTCACCTCCTTTTAAACACCTCTTACTTTCCAAATCACGTTGATCCTTCATTCAGTGACTGGACATTTACAAGTTGTTTGCTGACTGACAAAAGGCAATGTCTCAGAAACTGTGTGTGGATATTCCCCCATGACAACAATCTTACAGTGCAGACGTGAAAATGTCCCTACTTGAGTGAGATCTCAATGGAGTAACAGCAATGAAGTACATACCTGCCTGCTGAGGGCCCAATATGTATTTTATCCTTCATTACACTACCTGTGAACAAACGAATTTTCAGATTTTTCTTCTACCACCTTTTTACATCCCATTTTAACTTTTGCAACAAATAGTGAGGTATTAATAATTTCTAATAAGTTATAAAATGAAAAGAAGAGATACAAAAAAATAGAGATACAAAGGGCTAATGGAAAACTACTCCTATAAGGCAAAGGGGATGGCTCTATGATTGGACACTATCTAGACATACCATGCCACAGGGACCTTCTCTAAACACAGAAAATATCCTAAGGACTCTTAGATCATTTAGTAAACAACAGACAGCCACTAACTGAAATCCATAAAATTCAACTGGTTATGGAAATTCAAGAAATAATATAGGGAATAAAGGCAGAGGGAGACAAAGGTACCTATGAATGACCCCCTCCCTCAAAATTACACAGACAAAACCTGCACAAGTTAGTATGTAGGTACACAGGATATGAGATTCCTCAAGGCATGCTCTACCATGAAGCCATAGCCTGGCTTTATCCAGGCTGGTCCTAGTAACACTGAAATATTTGAAGAAGTTAGGGTGATCCTCCAGTTTTTCCCCGAAGAAGGCTTGGGTCTTCACTTATGCAACTCACCCAAAAAAGTATACACAGTGCAACAGTAGGATCATTAGTGTAAAAAGAGATGACCTTGAAGACAGATCTCAGGGTGCTTTGACTATAAACAAGAGCATAATCTCATACTACCAATATCACTTTTACATGTTCATGCAGAAAGAATGGCAATAGTTCCCCTGATTCAGCAGCTTTTGAGTCAGAAGATATATGAAAATCCTCCATTGTTCAGCAACATTTTCTTTGCTAACTAGCTTGGAAGATGCAAATAATTTTGGTTTTTTTCATTCTACATGCTTTAATTCCAGTATAATGACAGGTTCTGTTTGTTCAGTAGTATTTATAAGGGTACATAATTTGAATTACACAATAAAGTTCAGTGTTATCCCCAAAGGAAGCACAACACATTCCTAAGCAATAGACTTCTGCAATGTAACTATTTTTTATTTCCCTAACCACTAGACTGAAACTTACTTATGTGTTATTTCTGATGGAAAACACTGACTACAAACAAGGTGGTGTGTTCCTTTCTGTGCATGCACAAGTAAAGAGAACATATCTGCTAGCATTGCAAGACTTTACCATTAGCTTAGAAAACATTATAAACTGAAATGCTACTTAAAAAACAAAATCTGTAACCACATGCATATAACAATGTTATATTTTTCATACTGCCAATTATTTATCTGTGGCATAAAATTGTCTTCTTTTCCTACCCTTCCTTCCTTTTTTCTTTTTAATCTCTTTTTTTCCCCACTTTTTATTAATCCTGAGGGTTGCCCATGCACAATTTTGGTTGATTTTTTTCCATACGGTTAGGGAGAACAACATGGTTTATTTCTAGCCCCTGCCTCTCCTGTTCTCTCAGAGTTCATTCACAGTATTCAATTCAGATATCAGTAAGCTACAAGATAAATTGCAGATTTCTGGAAATATTATTTCCCCACCTGGAAATCCCAAAAGACTGAGAGCCACAAACTCTCATCCATCAACTGAGTTCTCAGGAAGGAAAGCTTGAAGGTTTGGGGCCAGTGAATGGCAAATGACAAAAGCCTTGGGCAAACTCTTTGATGAAATGGCAAGGAACAACCTGCAATGAGAGCTGTGGTAATTGCATGTCAAGCTGAGTGTTAGTTCTTATAACTTAACTTATAAATAAAGGTAGAAGTAAAGGTAGGTACAGGTAAGTGTACATATTTTGTGCACGTGTATGTGCACATCTCAACACCTGGATGAGGATATCTTCAGCAGAATCTACACTTTCTGCCCGTGCTGTGCTCTGGTGCTCTGGCTTCTCTGAAGCAGAAATTAAAAGGCTTTTGGTTTAAACACCAGAAAATGAAAAAAAAAAAAATATTCCATGTGTTATTTTAAAAATATTCCCAATTTCCACACTTTCACCTTTTCCCTGTCAAATTTCATAACTGCATTGTGAAGGTTTACAAAGTTAAGCAGCTATGCAGCTAGTGACATTATATTACAATATTTGGTCCAAATGGGAAATAGAAGTGTTGCATTAAGTTTGTCATGCAAAAACCATAGTTTAATTTCCATCTATGTTGTTCAGCTGAAGAATTACCCTGGGTTGCTGACAATGGGTTTCAGAAATCACTGCTCCCTCAGTCTGAAGTAATGCTGGACAAGATAAACAATATAACTTGAGATAAACATAACTGAAACCACTTCTAATGGTATCAATAATTACGGAAATTTTGGTAGAAGAGAAATATGTCATATAGAATGATCTGTCTATAGTCTTGTCTTATTTTTTGAAAGCTATAATTTTTGCAAAAAAAATTTCAGATTTATTAGAAGATTAATAATATTATTTTGTTAGAAAAATAAATATCATGCAAAATAGTTGTATGTACTTATGTACAAATACTATGCAAGAGAAGGAATTTATGTATATATGTGGCTGAGTGATCAGATGTGTGTGCTAGTAAGTTTTGTACAACTTAAAATTTTTTATCTGGATACAGAGCAAAGACAAAATTTACAAGTTTTTGGGGCATTAGTTTTGTATTGGGACTGTAAAATGTTTCTTACTTGTTTTTTCATATAAAAATCAATTTTGGGCAACTTTAGTAAAATAATATTTATAAATAAACAGAATAGTCAATATTAAAAGGATAATATTCATTATCTAGCACAACAGCCTCATGCAGTCAAACAGTAGTTTTCACATTATTGATATCTATTTTAGTAAGGTTAAGATTTCATAGGTTCTTGCTTCTGCAATACACTGTAGTGTTTACAGTGGACGGATCAGTATCCAACAATTGCTATCATTTTAAGGAAAAAAGAAAGATGGAATATCTTTTCACTTCTAAATTCTAATCATATGGAAACATCTTAGTCAAAAGTAGAGTGTGATTTGAAAATGTACCTAAATTTTAACTGTTACTCATTACCAGGCCCACTTATCTTGAAAGGAAAAGACATGGCAGGAAGCAGAGCAATCTAAAATATTTCTTTCATTTGAAGCCTATCTTCTGTACATTGTACTTTGTTCTATAATGTAAAATGCATTGTTATATAGCACCAAGAAAGCAGAAATACTGGAAAACCTGAAAAAGAATAATAGTCCTTTATGACTATTTCCTTTTGTATTCTTTGTGCTGTATGACATGAAATGTTTTCAGCAACTGTCAGCACCGTATAAACAAAACAGTCACTAATTTAGGAGGTTTTAAATGAAGAAAAAACACATGAAAAAAATTGATGATAAAGAAGAAACCTGCTTCTCTTCTTTGTCAATTTTTCCTTCACAAATAAGAACAGGAGTTAGCAGGAGGAGAGAATAGGAATGTTGTAAACATGTCTATAAAAAGATGTTTTTTGCCTTTTATTGAAAAATGGAATACCAACCTCTCTCCCCCTTTCTTGGTTGCTCTCCTACATTTAATCAGTGCAACCACTTAGAGAGACAAATCCACCAGTTGAAAACACAACAGACATGGTTATTTATGCCCGGGTGTTGGAAGTGTTGGTGAGCATTGGTCACTCTGTTGAACTTTGTCAGTCACTTGTGTCCTTGGACTACCCTGGAATGGCTTCTGCAAAAAAGTTTTGAAGTACCTTTTTTCTCTTTCAGTCTCAGTCTGGCTCCCTTGTTATATTTAGCAGGCTCTAGCACTTCTTTTGCTAATATCAATAGTAAAAATATTTCAAACCTCTGAGGAATTGTTTTGTTTCTTTTTTTTTCCCCTGAATTTAACTTCCTGAATCTGTTCTTAATCCCTTACTAAATGTTGTTGGCAAGTGTTAGCTAGTAAGATTAACTGTAATGTGTAAGCTTTTTTTAGTATCTGCAAAGAGCTGTGAGTAATCCTCATTTAGGCATGGATCTAATTCACATGTACTTTTGGAATTGAAGAATGGCATTAGAATGACAATGAGAATATTTCAGGATTTATTTAAATAAAAATAATTGAAAATTAATATAATTATGTAACTTTATTTTTACACATACTTTAAACTTTCACTAGAAGAAATGCAGTCAGCAATAGTTCACAGAAGAAACTAAACTAAAGCAGTCAAAAAATATAGCAACCCTATGCATTTAAGCTTGCATCATTTCTATAGTTTTTATTGTACACATGGGGAAGTAACAAGTTCCACACTTAAGTAACAACCATAGACAAAATTTTAGTTTCAGTAATACAAAAGTAGAACTTTTAAAATGACCTCAGTGGTACCAGCAGTAATTGTTATTATGATTTCTTTTTCTGCTAGCTGAAATAAACTAATAATATTTAATGAATAAGCATTAATAACAATGCACGATAGAAAAAGTAACTAAGTGCATAAATGGTCACAATTTATAGTTAAATCTGAATATTCCTTCTTTGGAAATTTGATAATCTGGACTCATATCACTGCAACTCTCTTACTTCTTCTCACAGTATTAATTACTGATAGCCTGTGGCTTGGAAAGATATTGGGTTCATAAAAAAAATTAAATTCCCAAATTATCTACTAACTACTTTTTTCCACTGTGTTTATGGCCCAAGGGAAGCCAAACCCAATACATTTTGAATATTGCTATTATTTGGGATCTAAATTTTTCAAGAATAAATTGGAAGGTTTTATAAATACCTGGGCTAATGATCTCTACTTTTGCTCTAAAATTAAATGAGACTGACATCTAATCAAGATTCAAAATCTTGTTTCTTTCTGTTACAGAAAGAATTTGTGATGACATGGTTGTTCAATTTCTTTTCCCAAGGATATCAGTTAAGCACCTTTTACCAGATTCAGAGCTCATGTAATTCTATATGGGAATTGGAGACTGTGAAATGAATGCCAGACAGCAGAGCAGCGTGACTGTCTGAGGCATGATCCTTGCTGACTTTCTCTTTGTGTCATCATTTACTGTTGTTCAAAGTGGGTACAGATTGCTACCAAACTACATTTTTCCACCAATGCTTCTGTGAACTGAGTTCACAAGGCAAAAGTGATTGTGTCAGGGAGTGCTGCTAATTGACACAGCTAGAACTTTTGCTTAAGCACCGAACAAAGATATGGAAGTCAAACTGCAGGTGCAGTTATGTTGTTCAGGCTTTACTGTCCACATTTTGCTACTTCACTTCTGTTGGAAAGGATTGAAGCCAAACCTTGGAACTTCTCAGAGGCCTATTGATCTGCAAGATTGAACCCATTAGTCAAAGCAAATCTGATGTGACTTAATTAGAAGTAAAAATTTTAAAAGTGATCACTTGCAGGTAGGTTTATGCTCTCCAAGCTAGACTGTGTGCATATATACTTTGAAATTACTGTGTTCTAGTCAATTGAATTGAGAGGTATAGAACAGATTAGGAAATACATAAATGTTTTTTATCTAGCATTTAACATTTTGAGACAGTGACATATTTAGGGAGCAAGTAATAGAAATGGTTCCTCTGCTCCATTTTTTTCTTGGTTGCAACCAGTCCTAAGCTTTTAGGCACAAAATGAAGAATGGAAAATATTCTATCAGCTCACATTCTAAAATGTCTACCCCTGCTACACAGACAAATCAAATCTGCTGGATGCTTTTGAAAATTCAATATTCTATTTTTCATATAAATCTGAACTCTGAAAATGAGACCAAGTTCATAGATATTTATTTATATTAATAAAATAAGTGATGAAATATTTAAATAACTGCAGTGTGGGAGAAAACCAGCAAGCTCTCTGAAAGACTGTTCACAGTATTTGTGGATCCAGCTGTAGATTTACATCACATCTTTTTGCAGTGAAGTATATGAAACAATTTTCAAAGAATCAATAGAAATCCAGACCAAGATGCTTACCAGAGTAAGTGTAATGTATATGGACAAGGTGTTCACAAGTATTAAAAATTAATTTAGTAAAAAAAACTTGAATATTTAAAAGTATTGAGTAGAATAGCTGTTTGTACAATTTAACAATTTTTTTGGCACTGGTTTTGAGGAAATTCTTACAGAAACCTCTTTCATTTCATCCACTTGGTGGTCATTATATGTCCATCTAGTGACTTGATTTAACACCACTAATGTATTTCAATTATTTTTTCCAAGTCACACTGTATTAACTGAATATCCTTTAAAAAAACCCTGAGATTAATGAACTTTTTAAAAACATTTAAATTCTTTTTAATAAAACAGAAAAATGATCATATTCAAAACAAATTCAAGTTCCAGTCTTAGAAATTCAACAATTCACATGGTATTTTTAATATTTCTAATATGAAGAAATCACAGCTTAAATTACTATTTCTGGTTTAAATTAGTTACTGTATCCCTATATATTAACAGTGGTGCCTTGTATACAGGTGCTTTATATACAGGAGAAAGCAGTTTTCTTTTGAGTTTAGAATAATATGTTTACCATGAGCTATAACAGGGCTGCAAACCTGAGTGTGGGTGCCAGTAACAGTACATATTGATGACATTCTAATGTGTAGAAAATCTGTATGTGGCCTT
Organism: Rhipidura dahli; assembly: GCA_013399225.1. Lineage (NCBI taxonomy): Eukaryota > Metazoa > Chordata > Aves > Passeriformes > Rhipiduridae > Rhipidura > Rhipidura dahli. The sequence continues at coordinate 108,145 of VXAC01007031.1, read as the reverse complement.
TAGGACTTATCACAGAAGTTTGGGAACTATAGCTCTGGAGTTCCAGCTCCACATATTCTACTCCATCACCTGTAAGTCTGAGTGTGCTGTTTCACAGAGAGCATGGTCCCAGCTAAGTCTCTACTTGTCCTGCATCATCTTACCAACCTGAAAATTACTGTAGTATTAAAAATCCTTGTAAATGAGACCTGGATGATAAGTTTCCTTAAGAGAACAACATGGCCAGAGTAATTTGAAATGAATATTCAGGGGTTCCTTTGATCCCGATGCATCATTTAAGATTTTCTCCTCTGTATTACATTCCTCTATATTATGCTGAGGCCTTCATGCATGAGAATTAGCCATTAGCCTTTTCTAAAGGTTTTTTACACAGATATTTTATTGCCATCCACTGATTAGTTGTGATAATAATTAAGCAGTAGATCCCGTGATTTACCCTAATCCAAATAAAAACTTCTCTGTCAATAAGTGTTATGAGCCTTTGTGGATTTTTAAAAAATGATCAGTATTTGCCTAAAAGTTAAGAAAAATGTTCACAATCTCCACCACTAATAACCAGTCACATAGTATCTGTCACTACATTTCATGTATCATGATAATTTAAAAAAGAAAATAGACTGATTTTTTAAAAGAATTAAGTACCGTTTTGTGGCAGAAGTGGTGGTAAATCAGCAAAGCCATTTTAGATGTAGTTTTATCATTTTCAGGTTCTTTTCACCATGAATGAAATGGCTCAGTTTACACAGAGCCATTGGTTTGTCATTACTAATGTGAAGAGCAGGAAGAAGGATAGGAGGGCAGTGGCATCAGTGGCTGGGAAAGAAAGAGGCACCCACAAGTCCCCAGCAAGTCCCCAGGGGACCTGCAGGTTCTAAGCACAGGAGGTAGCAGTAACAGAAGTAACAGTGATCCATTTAAAAATCTGGATGACTTAACCATACCTAGAATTCATCCAAATCTGTCATCTAACTAAATTTCACTAAATTATTTCAGTAAGCAATGAACAACCCCTGTTTCTCATGCTTGTATTCCTTTTGTTCTATTGTTTACATGACTGCCCTAGCATTTCCTAAGAAATTCCCAGGTCAACCCCCATTCTATTTTCACAGCAGAATATATTCAACAGCTCAAATTCTCCCATTCATAACCCATCAGTTCCTCTTGCCTAGTTCCAAAAAGACTTCAAGGCCTGTACCACACTCTTGATTGCTCTGTTCTCTGCAAAAATAAATATTATTTTCATGCTGTCTTTTTTTAATATATATTATTCTAAATAAAAGAAAATAATCACCTTGTCTCCCCAGCTAGAAAATCTAACACTCCAGTACTTAAAGCAACTTTTTCTGTCATATGGTACCTCAAAAAAACCCTACAATCTGGGAAAAAATTATATTGAGGATCACAGACCAAAACCAGTCATTAATATTCACTGTGCATTTGATCCTCTTTGTGAAGCAACTTTCCTAAAATTTTTGGTTAAATTTTAAAAACTTGCCCTAGATTCCTGCTATTAAAAGTGGTGGCTACCTGAGAGGTGAGTATCTATGTGACCCTGAGATGGTCTCTGTTGGTAAGGGCATGGTGCTAATAACCTTAGGGTTGTTGGTTTGACCCCTTTATTCACTTAAGAGTTGTTTTTAATGATCCTTATGGGTCCACTAGAGTATTCTGTGAAATCTGTGAATAATATGTTCATTTAATTTCACACAGATATGTATTTGATGTCTCTGCACACTTGAATTAAGGCATGATTTGCATATCAAGACTAATTTAAAATTTGTTCTTTGTTATAAAATAGTGGCTAACCACTGTTACTGAATTTTCTGAAAATTTCGGTGGTATTTGTTTTCACTTGCCCCTTTTTGCATTGACCAGTGCAGCACACATCTCCTGTGAAGGTTTGTCCTTGTGGCTGAGAGCTGAAGAATGAGCCCTTCAGTCACTGTGGCCAGGTTACAGATGTTATAGTTAAGAAGCAATCTCTCATTTTACAACACTGTATTTTATGTATTTTATATATAACAGCATGTATTCATCTGACAGCTTTTCAGTTCACTTCCTTTTTTATTTATTCATCTTTCTATAACTGCAGGTGAACAGCAGGTAATCAGAAATATCTGTGTCTGGTTATGCTTACATCTAATGCCATGTTCTTTTTCACTCATTCAGTTGGGATGAAACTTGGGGCAACCAACAGGTCCATAAAAAATAAAAGACCTAAAAAGAGATACAATTTAAGAAATTTAATGAATGGTGAATGAATGCATTAGAGTGTGTATGTTCAGCTGTGAAATATAAAAACCTTCATAAACCATATCTGTATATGCTCCTATCTTTCCACACAAATATTGAGCATTCTGGGATGATTTAAAAATCACAGACAACTTTATTAACTAAATTCTGTAATGGGAGACTGAAAAATGTGGGAAAGTATCTTAGAGAAGATCCTATAATAGTATTTTCATTTTCTCTTTTCACTGAGAAATACATTTTTGTGTCATATCCTGTCCTTACTCACATTGAGAAGCTCCTTACTCCACAGGCATTCCTGAAATCAATCTTTCTGAACATTTTGTAGGTTAAAAGTCCATTTAATTAAAATAGGAAAGGACAAATATACTGGGGAGGCAGAGAAGTGGGGGGGAAAAAGTGAGAAACCAGTACAAACATCCAGGTTAGAGAAAAATGAGTATGAGGTCATAATCAAGGCACTGGGGACAGCAATTCCCTCTGCAGCCCATACAGAGGATTGCTCTGGAGCAGATTTATACAGTGCAGCCCACAGTGAACTCTCTGTTGGAGCAGATGGATATTTCCTGAAGGAACTTGAGCCCATGGAGAGCCCATGCTGGAACAGAGTTTTTTCCTGAAGGACAGTGGGGAGGATCCACCCAGGAACAGAGGGAAAACATGAGAAGCAACAGGCAGCAGCAGAGAGGAAGTGCTGTGTACCAACCTTAACCCACATCCCCACAAGCCCTCTGCACTGCTCAGTGGCTGCTGGGTGGAAGAATTGGGAATGAAGGATTGAAGTGGGGACCGGAAAAAAAAAAAAAGGAGAAGGTGAGAGTAAAAGTTCCGTTGTAAATTCTGGTTTTGTTTCTCAGCATCCAAATCTATTTAGGCTGGAAATTAAGTAATATTCTTCAAATTAAGTCTGTTTCGCCTGTGATGGCAGGTGGTGAGTGATCTCTCTGTGTTCATTTCATCACCAAGTGTTTCCTCTTATTTTTCCCCCCTGCCTGTTTAGAAGAGTTGGTAAATGTGTTTAATCCAGCAGATTACCGTTAGTTTAATACAATCAAAAACTATCATTTGAATGCATCAACTTTTTCATTCTACATTTAGGATCCTCTAAAAATGCTGAAACAAATTGAAGCATATAAATATTTAATTTTAAGAATATTGTAACATTTAGAAACTGTAAATCATGATTGTTTACAACACTATTTCTTCAAACTAGGCCTTAACCAAACAACCAGATAACTGTCAGAAAGTCAAAAAACCCATTCAAGACACACTTTTATTTTCAACTTCAATCTGCTCAGAAAAAGAGTCCAAAGAATAAAAAGAATCAAAAAAAGTACCAGATCTTATTTTAAGACACAGTTAAAAATTCAGTATAAATTCAGAAATACAGCATAAGCAGAGGATTGCAACTGTCACTTCTAAGACTGAATACTGTCTGAAAGAAAGAAATCTTCTATAGAGGCACTGCAGAAGAATATCTATGTTCTTTGTTATAAAAACATGTTTGATATAATAGATATTTAGACACTTAGATGTTTTCCTTCTCATATTTAAATGTATGTTTTAATTCCATGTTTCTAAAATGTATGCTTATTAAAAATAAGCTCTACACAGCAATGTAGTCTGCATCACCAACAAGATCAAAGAGCATAAAAGAAGAAATACAAGGAAATGATTTAATGTGGATCAGATTTGAAGTAGACTTCCTTAGATAAAAAGACTGTGTAGTTACCTGCATTCCAAAGATTGACAGTCCTATTTCAGTGAACTTTATTGTCCATACTATACCATTACAAAATGTAGTAAGAGATAGAACAAATTTTATTTTGAAGTTGACTTTTTGTGCTTACAGCATGTGATGAGGGACAATGCTATGAGACAGCTCAGGCTTACTCAGGCTTAATGACTGATCTAAATTGGAGCTTGGAGATAAGAGAAATTCTTTAGTGATGCCTCAGTTGTCATTGATTGCTATGAGCAATTTTAAAGCTATTCAGGATGAGAATTGCCAGCTTGGGTCTGAAGAAGGGGAAAGTGATATATATGACTGCAAGCTGGTACAAATGCTATTGAATAAAAAAAGACATTAAAACCCCAAAGGTTTATATTACTTGTATAGGTAGGTGATAATCACAACTACATATAGAATTATACATCATCAGGGAAAGACATAGTGGATCTACAGTGTACAGTGTAAGCAAGACAAAAATGAGAGTCTAGGCACATTATAGATCAGCAGCAGCAAGATGACTTTGAAATTTTGAAAACAAAATGTTCTAGGTTAAAGATGAAGTCAAGTGTAAAGCAGAAGCTCCCCTTCTGACTGTTGATCTCAGAAAATATTTCTTTCTGACAAAATTACCCTGCTTCTTGCACGCAGCACAGCATATTTTCCATCTAAATTACTATTATTAGAACAGCAAGTATTTAAGACAAATAATGTGTCCAGTCATAATAAGGACAGAGGCTTGTGTTTGGGTGAGAAAGGGCTATAATTACTCTGTTCTTTCAGAAGTTTTGGGAGCAGTGCACATCTTCAATATTGCTGTGTCTTCTGAAAAGCTCATTTCAAATCCAAAAAGCTGCCTCTTGAGCAGCATATACAGAGCCAATGGGTATATTCAAGCATGTAACAGGGAACATCCTTCAGCAACATTTCGGTCTCAGTGAGGCTTATGGTCTTTTTGAGAAGGCAAATTTGGTCTTCAGCACATCTTCAGAACAGCCTTCAAAAGACAATGTAAGTTGTTTTGTTGTGTTTGCATGGCCAGGTTTTGGTAGCAGGGGGGCTGAGGGTGGCTTCTATGAGAAGTTGCCAGAAGATTTTGCCATGTCCAGCAGAGCCAATGCCAACTGGCTCCGGGATGAATTTGCCATTGCTCAAGGCCAAGTAAAGCAGGAATGCTGGAAATGTCTCTGTGATCACCTATTTAAGAAAAAACCTCAAAATTATTGTGCAGATGTAATTGCAGCCACAGAAGAGCAGAGTGACAATATGTGAGAGGAACACCACTGCAAACACCACTGTCAGTAGAGAAGGGGAGAGAGGAGGTGTTCCAGGCACTGGAACTGCAGCCCCTGGTGCAGACCATGGTGAACCACATGGACCCCATGGAGGACCACAGGGATTCAGAGATCCACCTGCAGCCCATGGAGCAGGTGGATGCCCAAGAGAAAGCTGCAAACCCAGGGGAAATCTGTGCTGGAGCAGGCTCCTGGCAGACCTGCAGAGCTGTGGAGAGAGGAGCCCATTCCAGAACAGGTGGCCTGGTAAGACCTGTGACCCTGTGGGGTACTCACGCTGGAGCAGGCTGTGCCTGAGGAACTGCACCCCATGGAAGAGTGACCCACATTACAGCAGTTCATGAAGAACTGTTGCCCATGGGATGGACTCACACTGGAGAAGCTCCTGGAGCACTGTCACCTGTGGGAGGAACCCCATGCTGGAGAAGGGGAAAGGCTTTCCCCTGAGCAGCAGCAGAAACAACTTGTGATGAACTGGTCATAACCCCCATTCTCCATCTCCCTTAGCTGCTGAAGAAGGAAGTAGAGCTTGGGAAGGAAAAGGAGTGGGGGAAAGGTGTTTCTAAGATTTATTTTACTTCTTATTTTCTTTCTCTGTTTTTTTAGTAATAAATTCAATTATTAGCCCCAAGTTGAACCTGTTTTGCCCATGATAGTATTTGGTGAGTGAGGGATTTATCTCCGTGTCCTTATCTCAACTCATGAATCTCTGTTGCATTTTCTCCTCCCTGTCCAACTGAGAAGGGGAGTATTAGAGCGACTTTCATGGGTATCTAGCATCCAGACAGGGTCAACCCATTACAATTGTCTTCTATCCTAATGTTAAATGTACTGCCTAATTGTGGTGGCATGACGAAAAATTTTATTGCAGAAAAAAAAAATTACTGGGCAGAGTGGGCTTATTTCTGATTTTTTTTAGGTTTGAGATCAAATGTGACAATGTGGCTTTACCAATATTTTAAGGCTCAAAAATATACATCACAATTTCAATGAACTTTATTAGTCAATAAAGTAAAAAATGATACAGTTGCATTTTTTAATGTTTATATTTATTCCATTTTACATTATTTTGATTAATACAGGTACATCATTTTATGTTAGGTATAATGGTCTACAACAGAAAATATCATATATTTTATCTTTGTCTAAACTAGATTGGCATATTTATATTATTTGAAGATTTCAGTAGGAAGGGATTTTTTTTGTGTTTATTGATCTTTTTCTGAGCAAATATCACAGTTTCCTGACTCTATTCTTTTTCTGGTTGCAAAGATTTGTGCAACTGTGTTTTATCTCAGAGACAAATATAATGCTATGAAACTAGAAATAGTTTCCAAAAGGTCCCAAATTTCACAAATATTCTGGTTAAAATATTCAGAAGTTATTGAAATATACTTAGCTAATTTATTTAGAAAATCAGTATTGCCAAAAGAAAAAACTCGTGGTCTTTTATATTTAACATTTATCCTGAAACTTTAGTGACAGAACTTTAGGAGGCTGTGTTTTCTTGCTGTGCACAGTTTGATCACTCTCCTGATTATTAAAGTATAGCTGCACTGGGAGATTTTCTCTGTAATTTATTTGCTTCCCAAAAAGAAAAAAAAAAAAGATAAACGGTCAACAGTGTTGTTTGGAAAATCCTGTGACTTGAACAATTTCAAAAATAGCATGTCCAAATGAATACTCTGCTTGTTTGCAAATCAAGTCCTATGAATTCCTCCTTATCTTTTGCTTTACTTGCTTTGTCATCTTGGACAATTCCAGCTTAAAATCTTTGTTTTCCTATTTTTTCTTTTCTGTGAGAAATCAAATCTTTAAGGAGGATGATTTTAGGTCTTGTAATGGAGAGAGTAGTAGTGATTATCTTAATTCACCATCATTTCTAGAAATTTAGACTGTCAACTTGGAAATGAAAGGGAAAAAATGATGCAGAAACTATTAATAATGCAGTTCCATGAAAACCTGAATTCCCCAGAGGAAAAACTCTTCAAATAACTGCATTATTTTACAAGAGATCCACAGGGGCATAGCACCAATATTTAGAATCATTCTTGAAAACAGAGGGAACAGTTGAAACATTGATTTATGATAAATGAACCCTCAGGTGTTTCTTATTATCAGACAAATTACCATTTCAGATATATTATTCAACAGATGTATAGGTGTTCAAAGGCATTGCATTTTTGAGATAAAGGAATTCACGTTGTCTTATGCTCCTTGTGTTTGAAATGGTCCAATTGTCTTTTGAAATACCTACTGAGAAAATAAAAGGTTCAGTTATCTCCTCTATCCCAACTAGGCCCCTGCTGCTTGTAGATACCCACTCTTTTTCTTCTAATTATAGTTCAATAAATGTATTAACAATTTTGGTAGGTCTACAGGGCATATTTATTCTTTTTATTTATTAATTCATTTTATTACTATGTTTCTCTCTAGTTTTCCATTAGGGATAGCTCTGCATATTGTGCTTGAACCTAGTTTTTTCCTATGGACATGCAATTTTTTAAAATTCTATCTGGATTAAAGGAAAGCAGTAATTTTGGTCTTCCAGAGTGGCCAAATCTTTTTTGCCTAGGTTCATATTCACTTTTGGCACAGTAAAGACAGACCTTACCTGACTGTTCTAGAGTGTCAAGGCTGTTTGGGTTTTTTTGTTTGTTTTGGTTTGGGTTTTTTTTGGTTGGTTAGTGGCTTCTGTTTTGCTGTTAGGTTTGGGGTTTTTTAATAAGAATATGGCTCCTAAGGGGCCTCTTTTACTTACTAGGAATCATTTGATCTTACTCAGGCTTCTAGCATTGCCTAAATTTTAGATGGCAGCTGAATTAACTCTTCTGGACTGAACATCTAAATGTCCTACATAGCCTGTGGTGTAAAAAAGGGTATCTTTAAAGCCTCCTTTAAAAGTCTTCCTGACTAAGCATCTCAGCCTGTGAAAGCACTCACCTCCTGGTGGGCCATCTAGAAACATTAAAATATTTGAAAACATTAAAATATAAGTTATAACTAGTGAGTGCAAATCAACTTGTACAACATATAACATGTAATATATCTGCTGATTCTAGGCATGCTTTACATACTCTATAATTCATATTGCCCTAGAAAGTCAAACTTAAGTTCAAACCAGATATTTTTCTGTCATAAACATTATCAAGTAACTCTCTTCTTTTAAACACTGAGGAACTCTTTAACAATATTTTTGCTCCATCCAATTTTTTTGTAGATAGATAACTCAAAGTACATAATTCTATTGAATCCTTTCTCCTAAACTAATGTATTCATTTTTAATAATGCAAATTTCAATAAAGGATTAAAAAGAGGAAAAATTCCTCTTTATTAGTATAGTCAGAAATATACTGTTATTAAAAATAAATAGGAAATACTTATTTGTCATGCCAGAGTTTAAAAGTACTCTCTTTTGAGGTGACCTTAAATTCTGTATCTGATCTTTTATCTTTTTCAGCATCTGCATTTTATTTTTGTAAGTACACTAAGAAATTTTGACATTCCTCTACTGGGACCAAAAAAGTAAGAAATAAAACCCTGCAGCTATAAGAATAGTTTATAATTATTTTGCAAAAGCATGCCCTACATTTATGAATAAAAATCTGATTTATAATCCAGATAAATTACTTCTGTAATAACCATAGGGTGTTTTTCTTCTTTTATTCTTACAATGAGCATAGATCCCAGTTTCCCAGGACTGGAAGATACATACTTATTTTAATTGTGACCAATCAAAGAATGCAAAACTTCTCCAAAGTTATAAATCTTACAATGATTTACATGTATTCACTTCACAAAGCACAGTGTATTAAAATTTGGTTATGAAGACAGCATAATAAAATATGTTTATCTAAATGTTAGGATTAAAGGATTTAAATAGCAATAAGATAAGTTCCTTTCCTAAAATGAAGAACAACAGAATAAATCCACCAGAAAAAGTGTTGGAAACAGTAATATATGTTCTTATCATATCATGAGGCTAATATAATTTGCTATGCTAAATTTAACTTGAATGTTTCTCATTTATTTTAATTAAATAACACTTGAAAAAGTGTATGCCAAAGGACAAGTAATTTATGTAGTTTGAAGGGAAAAAAAAGATGTTTCCTGTATAATTGCCTAACACTGTCTTCTTAATCTCACCCTTGCTCTCTCTCACTCTTCCTTTAAAGAAAAATATTTAGGCAGAATAAAATGAGGTTTACAGTTGTAGTGAATTGTAATGACTTAAGACAAATCAAAACTTCAGCTTCTTGGGCCATGTGAAGGTTCTTTAGAAATTTTTCATTGATTTTAGGAATATTTGCTATTCACATGTTGTTTCTTACAAGAACACAGTGGGTTAAAAAAAAAATAGGGATTTCCAAAGCATTATTCAAGTTGTGTGATTTTCTATGAGATTGTTATTTAACAGACAGTTCACTAAAGTAGGACTATTCTATTTTACACAGGTGTTTGCATATCAAAGCAATCATTGTGTGCTACTTCTGGTATGGTAGTAAGGAATGAGACATTTGCTTTCTGACTCACTTTTCTATTGGAACAGAGCCTTGTTTCTCTTGAGTTTTAGTTTGGGTTTGGTTGATGGGGTTTCTGTTTGGTTGGTTAGTTGGTTGGTTGTTTTTTTAAATTTTCTTTATATAAGTCATTTAACCTCCTTGGAAAATAGTAACAGCAATGCACCTTGAAGTTGAGCTTGACTGCATTGACAGTTCTTAAGTCTCTGAGAAACTAATACCTTAATCCAGATCTGTCCTACAAAGATATGCTTTATTCTTACCAGAGAGTAAGTATGTCACAAGGTAGCAGCTGTTGGAAACTCCAAGTACCCTTTTTAATATACTGGTCTTTGACTTTGAAACCTGTGTTAAGTCAGTGCTAGGAAAGAAGGTGGGATTCCTATTGCTGTTTTGGATCACCTGCAGGGAAAAACTGGTCCTTCTTCCACAAAGAAAGTACTGGTTTTGTTCACACTGCTTTCATCACTGTAGTCACACTACTTGGCAGTAGGCTTTAACCTCCTCTGGACCTCATGTAAATAATTTTGTGTGAAGAAGAATGGGGACCCTGTAAACTAAATATTTTTTATATGAAGAAGGAAGGAGACCCAGGAGAAAGCTAACATGTGCAGTGGGAATATTATAGGTGTTCAGGTCCTGAAATAAAGCAGGAAATATAGCTAAGGACATGGAAAAATTTATGGACACTCATGGAACTTAAAATTTTGCAAACACACTGCATCTCTCTCCCCAGGCCAGCCAAGAGGTAGTGAACAGACTAATGAAAAAAAGCCAAATTTTTCACTTCCAGAATGCAGCATTGTGGGTGTTACTGTAGAAGACTTCAGCATCTAGAATGAGGTCCACCTGTAACTTTTCTAAGCTACTGATAGTCTCTGGACAATCTCATTTTCATTCAGTCTATATCAGTGATACCCAGGCCAGGACTGGTTAACTTAAGTAGAGCTGATCATGGTGGCAGAAGCAAAAAGAATGCGTGGTAGGCCCCAGATACATATTTAGCATTTTCTGTCTCTCTGATAGAAAATACAAATAGCCAAATGACCCCATAAGCCTATATTTCAGATCAAAAAGTAAATATCTGATGCCATTAAAAATCTATAATTTTTTAGGACATTGTAAAATTCTACTTTGAATTTTTCTGTCCCCTTCTAAAGTAAGGGTTATTTCTGAAGGATACTACAACCATGAAATAATGCAGATTTATTCAAATTTCAAGCAAAGTCTAATAAAAATTTCCAGGGCAGTACAGGCTTGGAAATTTTTATGTTAAAGCAGATTTTTGTTTTCATTTCTAAGTGTTCTAATAGTTTTTCATTTGTTTTTAAGATACAAAATTTTTATAAAGAAAGCATACAATTTCTATGACTGGACTTTATTTAAATGTCACTTCTCCCTAAACTCCTTTAAGTATACATACTACTTAAGAACAATTTACAATACCAAATATAGAGCTATTTTATTAAAAATAAACATATTCCTACCTTCTCATTTTGTAAAATAAGTTAAACTGGAATATAATCTCAGTCTATTAAAACAGATACATAAACCACTGAACAATCTAAGTATCAGCAAGGTAAATGAGTACTCATTTTTTCCTTACATTTTCAATGACATTCAAAAGAAAAGAAAATAAAAGAAAAGAAAATTCAAACATTGAGAAAATTATTTAATGTGTCAACAACAAATCTGGCAAAATTCTAAATCAAATAAAACTGAAAAAGCATTACTTTTGTTATAGTTCTGCTTCCATTATGTAGTCTGCATTACATCTATAACCTTGTAGCAGGAGTTTTTATACAAGTGTTAGTAGGAAATGGAAAAGTAGATCTTGCAGAGCTGTCATATTTCCCCCACAAACCTGGTTAAGGAAGTGGTCTGGCATTAACTGGACTCATCCTTTGAATGTGCCAGTCTGTATAACCTTACTGACTCATCAAGAAACACTTGCTGTGCCAAGGAAAATAAGGGAGTTTCACACTGCCTCGCTGCTGAAGTGAAGAAAGAAAAATAAACCTCTGAAGGGGAAGGGAGGCACAGGGTTGGGAATAAAATGGTTACTAATTTTCCCCTTTTCCGTATTTTTTTCTCAGGCTTGTCTCCTTATTTATTCAATGGAGGTCCTTCAGAAGGGTGTTTTGACTATCTAAGTCAGAACCAGAGCATCTCACTAAGCCAGATGAGGCAAACATGCTGCTGAACAACAATCCTCCTGCCAGCAACAATATATTGCATGCTGATCTTTGTCTAGACTGGGTTATGTGCTAGTAAGTGTGTCCCTGCAGGTGTTGTTCCCTGCAGGGACACACTTACTAGCACATGTTGTTCCCAGTCTTTTTTTTCCCCCACAAATAAAGTAGCACAGGTCATTGCTTAAGTTCAGAAGGCATTCAGTGAAGGCATGTTTCAAGGATTCATCAACTGATTGATCCAGTGACCTGTTCTTATTCTTCCTTGTTGTGCATACTTGCTATGCTGTCTCCCATCTCCTAGATATTTTAGATGTCTCATTTCTAGTCAATCTTTCCCTCCCCAGACCCCCTATCATTTAGTTATATTGATCAGTGAACGCCATTCTGTTTTAGAAAAAGAAGGAGTCATGAGGCTTCTAAACTTGATTTCTTCCCTTTTCTGTATGGTCTTAAAGAGCAATACTAAAAATCCTGTGTCTTTTTGTTTAACTTACTTTAGACCTTTTTAAGGAACTTATAAGAGTGCCCATAGCACAATTCTTTTATTTCTGTTTTTGAATGAAAAATACCAGGTCAGTTACTTATTCTTACAGAGAACAAGACATTCAGTTAACCTTCTTATTCTGTATTTTAAATAGTGGTGCATATCGAGGCTTGTCCTGCAATTTTCACAGATCAAAAATTTCCATGCATATTAATGAACATTTTGGATTCAGGAGAAGTGAAGGGTTTAGTTTCTCAGGTGAATGAAATAAGCCCCACTTTTCCCACTATTTCATGAGGCTTTTAAATTAAAAGGAACTCTCCCATTATAGGCTTTCATTGAAGAAACCAAATGATGGGTAATCTGCAGCTTCCGAAATTGAAAGTAAGTTTTTTATAAAATACTATTTTTTAAAGTACTGTTATTAGACTGAGTGGTGTTCTTAAATTGGTTCCTAATTTAATAGACAGTTCCTAAGGGAGAGTTTATAGGAAGAAAAAAATCAGTTAATAGCTGAAAAACAGAACACAAAGAAATAGGAACTGAATAAGCACCTGAGGACATGGACTTATGATCATGCTGTATGTGGACTTCCTTATTCCTAGTTTTGATTTAAAGCTATAAAGATTACTCCTTTTTAGGTATAAATAAAAAAGCTTAGATTTGGGATAGGTGATAATAGAAACAAAACTGCAACTGCAAAAGCCACCCAACCCTGGATGTAAAGCTATTCAGGAAATAACATATGAGAATTTCAAAGACTGTTAGCCCAATATAGTAAAATACATAGGGTGAGAAAAAAAATTATAAGCTCCACAACAAATGTTAGTTTAGGAAAAATAAAAGAACAGATAAGGCAAATTATCAGAGAAAGAAGGATTCAGTTAAGTAGATTAGCAGACATTATAAGGGAAATTGGTAATCTTAAAACCTTCATTTTTCTTATGCATAACCAATTATAAACATCTGCAATTTAGGGCTAGAAATCCAAAGTATAGTGTCAAACCAAATAGAATAAAGTTACTGAAATGAATTCTGAAAAATTAAGTTTGTGGTAGAAATTAAAACTGCTGCACTGAGTAAGGTACAAATGCTAAACAACAGATGCTCAGAAACTTTTTTCTTTTTGTAGAGAAAAGTGGCATATAGGAAACATTTACGACAATAAAATGAATCTGTGTGCAATAAATTTCAAGCTAGCTTGAACTTTATTTAGTCCCATACTTCATCCCTGCTCCAGTGAAGTCAACTGGAGCTTTGCCCTTGAATTTGACAGCAGCAAGCTCAGACTTCAGGCTTAAAAGTCTATATTGTAGACAGCATTATTGCTTGTTTACTCACTGTCTATCAGCAAAATCAACACTGGTGCCAGTAAGCATTCTTAAACTAAATGGTTGCTTTCAGGGGTGGGGGAAATGTATGTTGTTTCCTTAAATCTGACAAGCATTTGGATATTTTGCCACTTTGTCTTTATTTATACGTTCCTATGATGTCCTGAATAAAATTGAAGAGCTTGGCAAACTACAGTAGCTCAGAATATTCATTTTACTTTGTTTTCCTCTCAAAAATGTCTACCAACACACTTTTCAGGGAATTTAATATAAAACCCTTGCTGGAATTTCACCTGATATTCTAGACACAAAATGCAAATTTAATCTTCATACAGCAACATATTTCTGTTTATGTGTGTGTTGTGTGTGTGCATCCTTAAAAAATATACATGCTTGAAAATATGTATATATATTTTTTTCTGTATAAAATGAAGTTTTAAAACACTTATAAAATGTGTAGCATAGTAGTAGTGTTTCAGTAATGTTTCTCCACCTTTTTCAATCACAACTTGCTGTCACTAGCTTCTGCTCCAGCCCCAGAGTTCATTACCAACTCCTTGCTTTATCTCTTTATTTCTTTGCCTCACACTGTTGCCAGCAGCTCCAGTAAGGTTGGCCAAATGCCCAAACCAGTAATCTAAGTTGAACTCTGCTGTCATAGACTAAAGCTAAAGGGATATCTCAGCACCATGTTGTTAAGGGCTTGTGGTTCCCTCTAAACACAGTCCAGAGTCAAGCTGGCCTATCACAGAGCCAGGAATGACTGAGAAGAGATTACTGGTGCTATAAACCATAGACCATGCTGGGTCTTGTTTGGAACATAATTATACCTCAGTACTGACAAACATCACACTGCTTGAGGACTGCTTTAAAAGATGTGGTAAAAAACCCAGAAGTTTTGTTTTCTTGTATTTTTAACTCAGCCACAATAATGTTACTTTAAACATTAACTACATGCCAAGAGATTGCAAACATCCTACTTTTCACATTAAATAGAACATGTAAATAAATAAACTGTATATTCATTTTAGTGTCAGGCTTTTTCATAATTTCCATAGTATTCTTATGTACTGAAAACCTTAAAGAACAAAAGAACAAAACACATTTAAAGAATGTAAATGTGATGTTCAGTGCAGTGCCATTTGGATTAACAGATCCAGATGTACTACTATTGGAGTAAAAGCATCTAACATCTTAACTCTGAATTTGTTTCTGTCCCAGTAAGCATAAGTATTATTTTTTTCAGATTTTTTTATATTCCTCAGAAATAACAAAAAAGTAATCCCTACCCTAAAAATACTGTACGTACTGCTTTACTTCATTTCCAAGAACTTCTTTTATAAATTCTCTAAGCGCTCAGTGCTCAGAGGGAGAACACGTTGAAAGATATAGAATAAAAAACATGAACAGCATCTCAAACAATGTGTGTTGTGTCAAGGCCTTGCACTCTGAAATTTGTATTGTAGCTATGTAATTCATCCTATCCATTCAAAGGAAGTACTGCAGAACCATACAGTAAGACAGAGACACTGATAAGTACATTTTAGTATTTTATTTTTTTTTAACAAATCAAGCCTTTACATACCTGAAAGCTATTAAAAATTATTGAAATTACTAACATTTTGTTCTTTCAAATTAGGCAAGATCAAAATAAATCATGAAGATTCTTAGATTGATTCTTTATTTCCAGTTGCAATAAAGAAGAGGGAGGAAGATACAGTAGAATTGAAGAGCTGGAGCAGAAAAGAGCTTGATACAGTTGCACAATTATTTTACTGAGGACAAGAAATTGGAATTTCCCCTTGGTGAAAGTAAATCGGGCTAATAAAGGTTTGCAATTTCATTACTCTCATTACTAACTGGCCAAAAGGGATGGAAGATGTTTGCAGAGCTGACACTTGCAGAATTCCTCCTTCTGAGGAATCAGGCTTCATTGTGTTTTCCATCACCTGGTTGCAGTGGGTGCTGAGAAAATTTATTTCAACATGGACTGACAAATGAAGGGAGCCTTACCTTGTCCAGTTCCATACAACCACCAGTGTTTGGCTGGACCCCAGAACCACGACCAGTGAACAAACCTCTCTCTTCCTGAAGGCAGATATAGTTCCAAATTTTTGTTTAGGTACATATAATCCAAAAACATCCATTTGTTCATTCAAAGGAATCACCTTCCAGTAGGACAAAAAACACACAGCAGGATAGAAATGTAGCAACTGCAAGTTGTAATTAAAGGACCACTGTTTGTATCAGTCCATGAAACAGAGTGAAATTACTGGGTCATTCTTTCTCTCTTTCCATCCCTCTCCTGAATCCATTCAATGCCTATCCTTGCTGCTCTAAAACAATCAACTATAATGAAATTTAAGTGCTATACTAATGATTTATGGTTTTTAGTTACATTGCTGTCTTATGCTGTAGACTGTCAAATTCTAAAAATCAGGTGTCTTTTAACGCTGTGCCTCAAATGATGAGGGGTTTGCAAAGAGTAACCTCTCATGCCTGGCCTGCATGTGATAGTGTAGAAGACAGCTGAGCCTCAGCCTCAGCAATTCCTTGAGATGTGTCCTCAGTGACCATTTTGTTTTCTGGAACTCGAGGTGTACGTGGTTAAGAAGCTGCAGAACAGCTACACTCAAGGCCCGCTTGCAGCAAGGAATTGTGACAAGGTTAATGACTGAGTGAATCATTGTGCAATAATAGAAGAAGTAGATTAAGAGTGGTAGTGGGCATAAAAAGAGACAAGCCTAAATGGAGATGCATCATCAAACAAAAGGGTTCAGCCGTCTGAAAGTGCTGCTTTCTGAGTGTGTGTTAACTGTGGCCATGTGATGTGACTACAGGGGGGATCCTATGGAGCTCTGGGAGATCAGAATGCATCTTATATATTATCCCTTAGTAAATAAGGGGAGAGTAACTTAGAATGTTACCCAAACCGATACCAGTAAATTGCTTGAGTAGCAAATTATTTTCAGTACTTATTATAGGGCAAAGTAGTTTTAACTAAGGGACAGGAGATTTTATATTATTCCATAAATATTCAGAATATGAAACATTCACTTTGATGCATCCACCCTTATGATGCTCCTGCTCCACTTTCAGTTACAGTGTATCAGTATAGGTCCATTGATGTCTAAGAAGGCACACAAACATTCCAGGCAAAGAGTTTTCCATATAGTTTGTAACACTTAAACACAGTTTCATTCTGTCAAATGTAACTTCTTAGATACTAGGAGGAAATTTAACATAGCTCAAGTAATGAATTAATATTTCAAAATGTAGTTTTGTATTTTTATGATACCTTCCTTATAAAGAATTTTTGAAACTGCTTGAACTAATAACTAAATTTTGATACCTTGACTGCAGTGGGTGCAGATATGAGCGCATGGAACAGCTCAGCTGATAGACATGGGAGGGCACTTATTCCCAAAAGAGAGATGCTGACGAATGCGTGTGAGAAAGAGACTGCTGAAGTAAATATAGATTAAAAAGATGTATGTGTATACCATCATACTGGTACATAGTATGGGTTTAGGCTAATTGAAAGCCTACTAAGATGATTTAAACTAACCTGTCTGGCTTCTTCCTAAAATGGATTAGAAGCTTTTCCACAACCTGCTAATGACATTCAGCTATTAATCCACTTGAGCTGACAGGTTAGTATCAACCAATTTTTTACCACAATGTATTAGTGGAGAACTCCAAATCCTTGTGATTATTGACTTAATTGGATAAAAACAGTAAATCAGATGTTCTGGGAGCAATTTTTTAGATGTCAATGAATCACAAGGCATGGGTAGTGTGGGCAAAAGCAACTACCAAATTGAAGAGCTGCATGTACCTATTAAAAATAATTTATTTACTCTGCACAGACAAATTCTATTACACTACTAAATATTTCCTTTTTTGTCTGATACTTGAAACATAGGTTATATTTTTATTTTTTAGCAATCAGTCCTAAAGATTACTTATTGCAAGAGGTTCCTTTAGTAAATAATTAAGGATAAAGCGGCATCTGTGTAACTATGCTGACTAATAAATCTACTGAAAGAAGCAAACTCGTGAAGAGTTCTGTCTGTGTAAGGACTACGTAAGATTTGCAATGTGTCTACAGATCAAAAAATGGTAGCAGTGTTTTATCTTGTCATCTGTAACATGAAATTCATAAAGTCACTAATTAAAAATCACCAACAAGAGCACACATATAGAAAAATTCAACAAAATGTAACTTTTATTTTAAATGATCCTGAATATTTTGTGGAAGTAATATGTTATTTTTAAGTACAAGTGCATAACAGCAGCAATGAATATATGCACTAACACAATTAGAGTATATAAACTCACTTTTTCATCTGAAATATCATGGACAGGCTCAGATAAGAACTTCAGCTAAAACCATTTACATAATTACTGTAGATGACATTTCACCTGACAAGTGAACAAAACCAGAAAGACCATAGCATTCCAACTCAAATGGCTCTGACAGCACTCAGTCCTTGCCTTTCCTGAGCATCCCCCAGACCTATGGGGGATCCAAGCTGGGACTGCCCTCCTCTGCCCATGGCCCAGCTCTTGAGGCTGCCCACCCTGCCCAGCAGGGCAGCAGCAGGGTTGGTCTGCAGCTGCCACAGCCTTGCCCAGCCTCAGACCCCACTGAGCTGGGCCCCCAGCCCACACTCAGCCCATCTCTGTACCCAAAAAGACGCCTGATGCTCACCCCACCATTGACCTGCTCCTGGCTGGGGCTGGAACAGGCAGGGAGTGTCAGGTCCTGCTCCCACAGACATCTGTGGAAAGCCCCAGTGTTACACCCAGCCAGGGAGCAGCCAGCCTGCATAGCATCTTTAGGCACCTGGGCAAAAATATCATTACTAATACATTGCTACCAGTTATAATACATATTTTAGGAAGAGAAAAGAATTTGCAATTGTTGTAATTAATAATTTACTTACATGTTGGGAAAAAATATGTATTAACTGGTAATACAATAATTATGCTCTGCATATGAGTTAGTTTGCTCTTAATTTGCATCTACATGTATTCACAGAAAACACTTACTGAGCAATAAGGACAAAAAACAGAGATCACAAGACACTGCAAGGTTCTAAAGCCTGATCCAAGCAGGCTTTAGGCTCCTACATCCAGTACCAGAGTAATGGGCATACTGAATGTTTTGTAGGTACTGCCAAATAGAAATGCACTAAAAAAGAAGAGCAGAGGTTTCTTCCAGCACTTTCCAAAAACAATGTGGATTTTATGGACATTTTCAGCCTATTCAACTCTAACCTAAAAGTTGTAATCCTATTACAATTCTCTGAGATAATAACTTTTTATTAGGAATATTTTACTTGGTTTACAAAACTGACTTCAAGATTACAAAACTAACACTGTATCCTATCGATGGTCAAAGTAATTTGAAAAATAATTAATAAGCCAGACAACTTTAATGGCTTGGGTATTAAAAAAAAAAACTTGTGAGACAGAAAGATATTAAACTGTGTTAAGTTTGACAAAGAAACAAATCAATAACTTTAACTTGAACAAGCAGTGTTTCTATTATCTATTTTTACACTAGTATATTGCATACCTTGGTGGAATGGTAGAACACTGGCAGCACTCTATCTTCCATGAAGCATAAAAGAGGGAAAAAATTAGCAAGAAAAAATGGGTAGAAAAATGAGATGATTGTTTATTAGCTGAGGCCTCTGATGCAGGTAAGATATGTTACCAAAAGACAGCTCCAATCAAAAATTGTTCCTACAGTTGCTTTGAAGCTCTCTATACTTAGTGATTTGTAAATAATGATGCAGATTGTCAAAAAAAAGTTTAAATATTGCAGTGCTCCACTGGCATGGATTAAGACTTAAATGCAAGCAGTGAGTTTATTGGTGAGATTTACACTTGATTTAGTTGCTTAAGCTAACGGAAAGAGAATCAGGTTTTTCATCATTCAAAAAGCTTTTTTATAAAAAAATATTAACATTATGTTTTTCAAAAAAATGAAACAGCCTTGTTGTTCATCTTAAGTACTATTTAAAAAAAGCCAATAAATGCAATCTTTGTATGTTCAAAGTCAGCAAGTTTTTTTAAACTTCTCTAGAGGAGCTTCCCAGTTCTGCACTTCTGATGATCTTTTATAATGCATGTGCCTCTGTTACATTCCATTTGGTTTATAACCAGATAGCTCTAAGGCCCTTGCCACCCATTAATTTCCAAAGCTCTCAAAGTTTAAATATGCTAGAAGGAAAATATTTTGAACAGAAATTATTTAAAGGTTTCTCCATGGCACAGAAAATTCAAGCCCTTTTGCTAGACATCATGTATCCAAAAAGGGAGACAGAAATTTCTGTCTCTGATTTGGAGACACAACAGGCCACGAATACAGACAGAATAAAACGTTTTGCAAAATGTTATGAAAATTTATCAAACTGTTCCACAGGTAGACAAAAATTTATCGAATTACTCTCATCAAGATGCTCACTCTTCTTCAGCTCCCATCTCTAACATTAAGATGCAAAATAATTATTTTCAAGAATCTTGGTAGAACCTGAGCTCTCTCTTTGACTCATGGAGAGGATCACTCTCCAGTATGGTTTATAGAGATTATCACAGCTATCTGACAGGGCTGCAAAGTATTTGTGTTTCATTTTTTTGCTAATCTGTTCACCTCCTAGGATCATAGCTATATCCCAAAGGGAGAGTTTCATTATTTATAAAGGGGACGGGATAGGACCAGCCTTTAAAATGGCTTTTAAGACAGCAAACACAACTCAATTAAAAGTGTCAGAGTGTCCTTGTGAAAATGCAAATTTCCATTAAAAGTTATCCAAATAAATGAGTAAACATATGCACTTCTGTAGAGAAAAATCAAAGTAAAAAGTTAGAGAAAAGATTAAAAATGCAGAAATGAAAATTAGTTTTTCATGCAAAAGATAATTAACTTTTGAAGAAATTGCAAAAAGTCAGTTCATAGAAAAATTTCAAAAGAACACGGTGTAATTCAAGCCAGTAAAAACAAAGAAAGTTGTTGAATATGAACAGTTAATAACTAGATATGGTCAAAGGCAACATTAACATTTCAGTTTTATGGTCTGACAAATCTAAACAACAAAAAAAAGGAACTCTTTTCTCTGATTTTATCAGAAATTAGGTCACATTATTATAGCAATATTGCATGCTTTTTCTCAACCAACAGTTGAGAAGTAATACTGTAGTGAATCATGCATGAACATCCATATTAAAAAGGAACTTAGAATCCATATGGCATAAATGAATTTTTATGCATTTGGGAGATAACAGGCTTTCAGGTATCGCCCACAGTATCCTGTAACACAGGTAATATATTTTGAACTTGACACACACAGGGGCAGAAACTTCTCCAGCAGTTCCTCTTCCTGTGGTTCCAGAACTGTTGTTTGGTCACTTCCAGATTAAGACTGTGAGTTGCAGAAGCATAGTTTGGGTCTGCAAACCCTTGTTCACATTAGCAATGCCTTTAATGTCAGTGAAGCAATTGGAGCAATGAAATGACAGACATCCCTGGTCACTTTCAGCAATTATTATTAAATATCTAGAATAACAGGATGGAAAGTCATAACAGATGCCTTCCTGTTATTTTTTCATGACTCACAAATTCTCATTTAGTTGCTAGCAATGCCTTTACCATACGAATTACAAATAACAGTGTTTAAGAGCTAGAGCAGATGATAATAAAACTCCATTCCCTTACCAAGCAGTGTAAGTGCTCTCAATGCTATATACAAATTGTCTTTACTCCAAGGAGTTTGCACTCCTTGTCACAAATGACAGATAATAATTTGGAAGACATTCTGAAGGACCCACTGACACTGATGGGGTGAATGCCATTTAAAACCTGTGAGATTAATATTCCAGCCCAGATGTTGTCTCAAATAATTTGCTTCTTTCTCTCTCCCTTCCCACCCTCAATTTTGTAATGCATCAAAATGACTTTGCAGAAAAATTCCATGTTATAGGAAGGATATGAACAAAAAGTGACATAATTTTTGAATAATTTTCCTTCTCCTGCAGTTTATCATTGGGTATGGTTCACTCACACAGCAGGCACATATTCAAATAATTACATATTATAAGATATGCATACCCAAGGGAAGAAATATTTATTAAAAAAACCCCAAAAGATTAATAAAAGCACTCTCAATTCAGAAAATCCATGTTAAAATATCTAATATGAAACATTAACAGAAATATAGAATGAAAAATTAGGAATGGGACAAGACAACAGAAGATAAGGATGGGGACAAAGTTTAGAATCTTACAGGTCATGGAAGGCACAAAGGCAACATACTCACTGTTATACCTCAGTGAAAATTTAGCCTTCAGCATTGATGAGTAGCAAAACAACTATTAAGCTGACAAAAACTGCCAAAGAAACTTCTGAAAAGAAAAACAATTATCATTAGGAATTTTGTTGTTATTCTGAAACAGCTGACTGCAGGAAAATGTAGCCATATAAAATAAAATATCCCTCATTTGCCTAAGCTTGTATGAAATGAGAAACTTCCACTTTTATAGCAGTTACACATGTCAAGGCTTTTTATTTGATGCAAGCCAAAATTGCTCTTGTCTTCTTAATGCCTGATTTTTTATGTACCTAAGGTGCATGCTGTAATGTGAAAGAGCTTGTGCCTCCTGCCCATGCAAGATGAAAGCTGCAGAGTCATGCTATGCTGCCCTGGGAATTTCATGCAGCAGTCACGCTGTGAATAGTGGAGGTGAAAGGATCTGGTTCATATAGAGGGCATGTGTGAGCTCACTCTCAGAGCCCAGCACTCTCAGGGAACCCTCTTGTGAGCTCAGAGGTGGTGTTTTGAGGGCCCCCTGAGTGTCCCACTATGCTCTGTATAGTGTGACTGGTCAGGAGATGTTGTCCTAAGGGAACTTCTGACTGTGCTGTAGTGGGGCACAGTAGATGCAGTCATTAGATCTCTACATAATAACCAGTGGCAGTGCGTCATGCTGACTTGCTATTCACAGCTTGATGAAAAGGCCTAGTGACAGATGAGAAGACAAGCCTGTGACCACCTTCCTTCATGTTATTTTATATACCAACTTGCTATTTTGGTCAGCTGTTGTAACCAGACAGCACTCATCACTTCATTCTTTTACATGCTCTCTGACCATGAAATAAAAAGCATGGTGTACCAAAAAAAAAAAAAAAATCTTGCAGATAACGTAAAATACTTTTCCCTTCCAGGGAAGGGTGGCCTCCATTGATATTTTCAACTACTTCATTTTCTTTGTCTAACAATCAGAGTCACTTCTTACCATGAATTTGTACACAGGGCTGTGTGTAACACTGTTATTTTCATGTCCATATGTAGACTGTTGAAGAGAACTCCTAACTGATGTTAATAATTTCTATTTGTCTAGAAAAGTTTATTTTAAATCCCTTTTGTAGGGCTGGTCTATAAGCTACTGCTTTAAGGAAAACTTTAGTGCTTCCACTTTATTCTGGCTGTTTCTTTGGTGCTATTCAAAGTCTCAATGAAAAGCCCCTCTTGCAGTTCTGCAGTTAAAACAACAAAGCACTGCCTATGTTTCTTCTTTAACACAGCTCTAAGGATTTATTCTTTGCTCCTTTATTCTTCCTTTTTCTGAAGTTTTCTTGTCCTTTTCCCCTTTAAAATCTCTTTATCTAAAGCTGAATTAGTTTTCGCAGCTGGTTGGCAAACTGCCATCATTTTCTGCTCTGACACTTATTTGTCAATTTCCAGTTGCCTTCAAACTTTTTACTTTTCTTAGACTCTACTTTTTCCTCCTTCAGACACTCACTGGTTCAAGTTTTAGTCATTTTAATAGAAAAGCAGAGAAAAATTCCTCCCAGGAGGGAGAAAAGGAGCCATTCTCTAAGTTGACAAAGGGAAAATAAAAATACTATGAGATTTACCCATTGAAGGCTTTCAAATAGCTCATTTTGTGCTTTTTTTAAACACTTATAATCTGATCCTGCTTGGAGGAAAGGAGTAGGAAAATTTGCCATTGTATTTATGCTCTGACCTAAGAGACAAGAAATTTGTAGATCTTTTTCACAGATTACTATTTTGCTTTATTCCATCTTAATTCATTTTAGTTTTAAAACACTAGAGATTAAAGATCTATTTATTTATTTTTAATATTGTGCAGCCTAATTTCCAAGGTGAGGAGGCATATAAAATTGCTAACCTATATCTTAGACCTCTACTAACAAACTTCTTAAATCAATTTTTCAAACCTTATTTAAGCTACACTGTATATTAATACATTTTAATGAGAAATAGAAAACAAGAAAATTTTGATTTGCGTTATTCTTTGAAACTTAACAGAATTTCTTCTCTTATTCATCGTTTACTAAGGGTGGTGTGGTCCAAGCATCCCATAGGCTGTTGTACCAGCAGAGAGAGAGAGAAATAAAAAGAGATCCCATGAAAAAGACTTTGAGCATCAGTATAGGGGTTTATGTAGGCACTGTGCAGCCATTAATCTACCCACTCAAATAATAAGAATAGAATATTTAGCAAAACTGCCTCGGGGTAAGTGCCCAAATATAACATCTTTATTTTCTGTTCTTTAGTGTTCAGTTTTTAATCTCTTCAGCATGAGGAAAAGGCAACAACAATCTTCACCCCCAGACTGAGCCGTTTCTTTCTGACATGGCTACTATAGCATTATTATTACAGTTACTGTTAATAATGATTACTATGTTAATTACAATTTACAGTTATATCGGCCCTGTACCTTCACTTTCTTTGGAAGTGGAATAGAGTATTTCTCATACCTCCAGAATGCAAATGGTAAGTATTTTTACCATCCCCATAGCTGCAGCTTGCTGGAGTGGGTTAGAGTGCCGCACGCATTGTCACATCTTGGCAGTTTCAATAGTGTTAAAGGAGATGAAAAGAAAGCCCATATCTAAGGAAGAGGAAAACAGGGTTACAGCTTTCACTACCCTTTCTTACATGTGAGGTCCTAGAAATTGGCTCAGCTGACTATGAAGTGGTGAATACTGGCAGCAGCTGTCCAGTAAGTGGAAGCGTAAGTAATGATTACCCTTGTGGTCTGAGTTACTGCAGGACATGTCCCAGCTGACTTCAATTGTTAAAAGTTACAGCCTAATTAAACCTAACTGCTTGCATCAAGTATTTCTTTCAATGCATCTGGGCCAATGGCTTGTGTGTCTGTCATTATTTGTTTACTGCTTTTCTACTTCTGCACATGCAGTATTATGCTTTTCTCATTTTAATTTTTCCTAGCGCTCTGCTATTTTTAAAATTAGAATAACTTAAAATTGACCTTTCTGGAAAAGAACTGAGTCATAAAAATGAATATTAAACTTGTACTTAGTGCATCCTATGTATTATTTGATATTCAAACCACTAACTTCAGAATGATGATGCACTATTTCATTCCATTGCAGAGAGGTGAAGCTATTGTTTCAACAAGTTTGTTTTTTAAAAAAACATATTAAGACATTTGGAACTAGCTTTGATGACTGGTGTCAATTTTTTTAAAGTTTTTTCATAACAAATTCAATTAACTTAATGCATCAGCAAAAATCACAGTAAATCAGTATGAAATTAGTATAAAGAGCTTTAAAACACTCATATACTTTGAAATAACTTTAAATGCTCTTACATAGAATAAATGTATTCTGATTAGAGAGTACTACTACTGATTAGTAGAAATTGTTCTCATTTGGATTTTTCAAAAGTTTAAATGTAAAGTACAGTTCTCTGATATATTTATTTTATTTTATTTTAACTTAGTATTTAATTTAGGTGTAAATAATTAGGAAAACACATTTAGGTTTCAGACTCTTGAAGTCCTAAGTATATTAGTTCATATTTTATGTAATTTTTTTTTTTTGTGGGCCAGAAGATATTCAATGATATGTTGGTTTATGTATTTTAAAGTTTGATTTCATCCATTTGGGGGAGTAGGGAATGTAAACTCTCTATGTTTAATAGTGAACAGCTGTAATATAGGTAAGATCTGAGTGCTTTGTCTTGCTGCTTAATATCATAGAATCGGAGGATGTTTAGAGTTGAAAGGGGCCTTAAAGATCCTCCAGTCCCAACCCCCATCATGGGCAGGAACACCATCACTACACCAGGCTGTTCAAGGCCTTATCTAGCCTACCCTATAAATGCATTATTTTTGAAGTAATTTTTTGTCTATTTTCCTTAATATGAAACTGCAAAAATGAAGATTCAAAGAGAAACATACCTTGTGGGTTTAAGCAACATTGCACCAATAGGTATTAGGTTGATAATATCTGCGTTTATTTAATTTGTTCATCCAAACTGTTTCTTTTGTCTTTGCTCCAATCTTCATAGTCCTATCTCTTAATTGTTTCTTTAGCAAGCCTCCCAAAGTTTCCTCATCCCAATTGTCTTACAATGACACTCTTTTCTCTGCATCATCTGTCCTGCACCTTCTCTTTGTTCAGTTTATTCACTTTCTTCTGATTTCAGAATTTTAGAGGTCAGCTGAAAACAATCATTTTGCTAACCCCTTCCGTCTCTCCTCTTTCACTTTCTAATCCCACAGCACTTTTACTCCGTTACTCTGTCCTCAGTCTCACATTTTTACCCCAGATGATAATTTCTCCTCTTCCCAGATTTAGTTACCAGAATTCTTAGCATTTATGTGCAAATTTCTGTGGAGTTGGTTAATTCTTAAAGAATCATTGATTGTATCTAGAGAAGTCACTAGGAAACTGGGAACCTTTTAGAAAAATCATTACATTTGTGTCCCCAAAATTGGAATGATGTTTTTGTGTCTCTTTTAGTGGGTGAAAAGAAAATAATAATTAAAAAAACCCCAAAACAACAAAAACCAAAACAAAACAACCCAAAACAAAGCAAAAAATAAAAATCCTCAAAAAAAAAAAAAAATCCCAAAGCCAAACTAACAAAAGAAAAAAACAAAAACAACCAAAAACCCCACAGCCTTAAGACATTCCTGTTGTCATTCTGCTGATAGCAGAAATAATTCTAGAATTTACAGATGCCAACAAAAACATCCAATCACATATAAAATTATCAACAAAATACTGTCAACACAGGAAGTCTCGAAAATATGTAATATCATCAAGGAATGTTTTCCAGCTTTTGAAGTATCACATACTAAAGATGTCTTCCTGCCAAAGTGCTCTAAAATATTAGCATTACTTCCAGTTTTTACTCCCTAGACAACATTTCCAATGAAGAAAGTAGCTTCTCTGAGTTCCTTTTTTCTGACTCTCATTCTGAAGTAGCTTAACCTGAACATATTAACAAAGTCTTTTGTTTTGTCTAATCAAGTCACATCTTATAGGAAGCCACAGGCATGACTGAGAACCATTTAGAATATAGATTTTTCAGTGTATATTTCTGCATTTTCTGGGACAAAATGAGATAAACACAAAATAAGATTAGCTTTTCTTTTACAAGTGGGACTCTGACCTCTTGCCAAGCTCAGATGGGAAGGAAAGTCCTGTAGAAGACAGAGACGAGAAAGAGAGAGGGACTTCTAGAGAAAGCTGTGTTTGAGAGAGAAGCATGTATGCAACTAACTGAATGTTTTTACTTCATCTGAGCTCTAAGATTACAGAATTATCTTCTAGGAAAAAGGAGGGTTGAACATTGTTTTGTATCTTTCTCAGAAAGGTTATAAGTTCATTCGGAGTAAGAGAAGCTGAGATAATGGCTGGTGTAGGGCCAAAACATTTGAATGTTGGTGGACACACAACATTTTCCATCTGAAATAAAACACTGATAAGACAACATCTATTCCCATATAAGAATGTTTCAAATGAATTAGCTAAGTAATTTATGCTCAGAAGTCTCAAAGGAATTAATGAATCATTGCCAATTTTTAACTTATCTTGGAAAACTGGGAAACAGAGAGATTTGCAAATATTGTCCTATTATCCAGAAAAGGATATAGCACAGAATAAGAAATTAACTATCTTACCGCTAATTTCAGATATATAATGGATTTGTTAATTTATAACTGGCTGGTAACGAACTAGAGATTATAATTATAGGTGCTAGTAGTCAGATTGTTCTTTTTATTTTCCTGTTTTGTTTTGTTTTGTGAGATATCTCTCTGTTTGGTTTTGGTTTTGGACTTGGGTATGGGTGGTAAACAAAGTATGCATGTATACTCAGATTTAATTCACTTACTAAATGAAGTGAAAGTTTTTTGCATCAAATACTTGCACATTATGAAATTGATAGGTGTGATGTAGTGGGATTAGAAACTGTTGTATTGATATCCAGGATTTTTTTGATACCTTTTTACAGCCCTGGTTTCTAGATCCTTGGAGGGTGTGAACATAAAAAAAAAAAAAAAAAAAAAA
>VXAC01007031.1:64618-79962 GCA_013399225.1 Rhipidura dahli | reverse complement strand
CCAAAAAAACCCAAAAAAACAAAAAACAACCCAAAAAAACAACCACAAAAGTAACTAAAAAAAAGAAATTCAAATTTTTCACATGATAATTCTTATTTCCACATGGAAATAGGGAACTCAGGGGTAAACATTAAGAAAATTGCTAAGAAGAAGCTACCTTTATTGGTGTATATTGTATACAGTTAGAAAATTATTATATATCTACTAATTTAATTACTAAATTGTTAGATTGGTGGGCTATTACAGTTATGGTTACAATTATGGTAATCCAAATCAAGCAATTTAAATTTTTAAAATAAATGAAAAATAATAGGTTTATGTCCAGCTAAAGAGGAATATATTGTGAATTCATGAAAGCAGTTTGTATCTACAGAATATCAAAGCTGTCTTAAAATAACAATGACTAGAACTAGATTTTAGGTGTTATCATAGATCATATCCTCAGTCTGAGCTTTCTGTGCTCCTGCAAAAAGAGCTAACAAAATCTTTGAATAGATAATAAAGGGGAATGGAGATGATAAATACTGGGGAACATATGCAAAAAAAACCCCAAACCCCAAAAAAACCCCAACCTCTCTTTCTTCCCCCCCTCAAAAAAAACCCGAATAACCCCCAAAAAAGCCCAACAAACCAAACCAAACCAAAACCCAGGAGCCCCAAAAACAAGATTATGGAGCTGTGAATCTTTCATTATGGTTTGAGGAATAAGTAATCAAATTTATCTGGTATATTGAACAGACATTTAAGAGATGGGTTGATAAATTAGTGTAAGTATTTAAATGTGAGAATTGTATCAGATAGAACTGAGCTTTTTGATCATGCAGTCAGAAACAGAAGACAACGTAATTACTGGGAATTGAAATTAGGATAATTCTTCTAGAAATAATACATGGAATCATAGGAAGACTCGAAAGGGTTATGGTTCCGTTAAAGCAAAATTAGATGCAATTTTCAATTTGTGGAAGACATTCTACTAGTAGAGAGTATAGAGGGCCACACTGATTAATAATGATGTCCTTTCTGGTCTTTGAGGATAAGACTCAGTCCCCATTATGCTTTTGGGCTTGTAAAGAAAAGTAGAGAAATTTAATTGTTGTTAAAGTTGTAGCTGACTTTATTCCTCTCCACAATCTCATCTGTTCACTCAGAGCAGCACACTATGTATAATAATATCTCCCAATTTAGCCTGTAAATTCAAGATGTTTTGTTTCACTTAATATACATTAATATGCATTAATGAGTTGTGCTTACAGGTTTTTGACTTTTATTCTCTCCTCTAGGGGACAGAATTGGTGATGTTAGAGAAAGGACCACAGTTACCACAGTGTGAAAAATGAACTGAAAATCACTGTTTACTAGATTTCACTTTGCAAAAAATTCTGCCAGCTTACTTTGCAGAGCACTGTGGAGTTTTACCTTCCTTCTGATCATGGAGACAGTTCACTGGTCATATCAAGTCTAACTGATTATTTTGCCTTCGAGAAGCTGGGTGCTTTATAATTTTTTACTCAGAATACATCTATGAGGGTTTTTGTATTAGCTCGATAAAATAAAATGCAAAGTTTGATGAGCTGTGATGTCAGGCACATCATTATTTTTTGGCAAGTATAAAGCATATTAAAATATGTAAATCAAATGGATAATCAATAACTGTCATTAGGAACAAGCCTGTATATTTGGATATATGCAGTAAGAAGGTAAGCAGATATATTCTCACATGATATTATAAGATTATTCACCTATTAGAAAAGGCTGAGAGAATTGGGTTTGGTCAGACAGGAAATGAGAGAGCTCTGTGGTGACCTAATTGCAGCCTTCCAGGGCCTGAATGGAGAAGGATCTTTTACAAGAGCATAACGGGACAAGGAGGAGTGGTTTAAACTAAGTGTAGATTTAGATTAGATATTAAGAAAAAAAGTATTTACTGTGAGGATGGTGAGGCACTGGAACATGTTGCCCAGAGAAGCTGTGGATGCCCCATCCCTGTAATTGTTTAAAGACAATTTGGATGGGGCTTTGAACAACCTTATCTAGTGGAAGATGTCCCTGCCCACAGCAGAGGATTGGAGCCAGATATCTTTAAGGCTCCTACCAACCCAAGCCATTCTATGATTCTATGATTATTTTGCACAAGAATCATTCAGTGGTTTTTCGTCATAAGGCTTTTGAGTATCTTTTTATAAGATTTTCCTTGCTGTGGCATTACATCTGAACATCTATAAGTAAACTACAAAATGTTTTTTAAAAATGTTTGACAACTCAATTCTCAAATATCAAAGAAATAGACCTATAGCTGTGACAGACGAATTCAGTGGCAATGCAGAAACACCTTTTTATTTGGGAACCTCTTCCTCTTTTTTCTTTTTGAAATGTAGATGGTCTCTCCTGGCCCTTAATGACATGCAGAAATTGAAACAGTAGAAGAGAATAGCAGTCCACCAAAAACTATTACTAAGCTGCTGATAATGAAGATCTTCTTCAGGAAGGTGCAGCTAGTGTATCATATCGTAATGTCCACAAAGGGATCCTCTCATAATCTTAGACAGAAATTGTTTTGGAGCACGTAGTGAGATGTTTCATATTATTTATTATTCTCCACACTACCATATAAATTCTTATAATAGAAAAGCATGTCAATAATCTTTTTGAAATGCATTCAGTTCAAATCCTTCTTCAGATCCAGTGTTGACCCCATTTAATATTAGAGGCTGCAGAGACTCTATGAAACTTATGTCTTACATCATAAAATCTGGTTACTGCTGTTTCCTCACTAGCCTTACTGGACAACAGATATGACATTGAACAGCAGAGACAATCTGTTGCTCAGTTGCATTCCGGCCTCTGTATTTGTTCCCAAAAAAAGTGAGAAGAAGGGGGATATTTTTTGAGATCTACTCTAGCACCTAAGTCATAGAGTTCACAGGAAATCCAACAGACTGCCATTTCCTACCTTTATTAGTCAACCTTGTGCAGCAAGAATCATAGAATCACAGAATATTCTGATTTGGAAGGGACCCGCAAGGATCAACAAGTTCAAATCCTAAGTAAATGGACCATACAACAACTGAATACATGCTTTGTTTAGCTGTTGCCATGAATGTGTCTTTTAAACACAACTGAAACTTTAAGATGTAGAACATGTTAGAGGATGTAAACCAAGTTTTTATTGTCTTTGTCTTTTTGTCTCTAGTGTACACTGTTTATATTCTCAACCATGTTCATTTAGTATCAGTTTTTAAAGCAGTTCTTAAATTAAGGTGTTAAAACTATTTTATCTTTGTGTGGCACATGAAGTGTGATTTTTCACACAGGGAGATTGTAGCTCCCTGTGACACATTAATGAATAATATTTTAGTCTACTGTGATGAAATACTTGCAAGACACAGGAAGGATGATAGTGATGTCAGCTGCAAAAGATCAGGAAGTACAACTTGATTTGATGACTTTGCATCAGCAATCTTTACATTTAATTTCCTCTTTCATTGGGCTGCCATTAAGAATTCCTGATAGTTTAAGCACCTATTAAAACCTCTTTATCATTATATCTTAATCACGCCAAAGAAATTGCTATTCTCTCTTGGAGAAAATTAAGATTATTTTGTCTACTAACACTTTTATCCAGACATCATACACTGTTGCTATGAAGATTTAGTAACTAAGCAAAAACATCTGATTTAGTGAAGTATGAATTAAGGATTGTTTATCCCAAGCATAGCACTGATAAATTGTATTGCTTTGCTGGCTCTTTAATTTCTACTAGAAAATGGATTTTGAAACAAGAAAAGTGCAATGGTTTAATGTATATTTTTTTTTCCCCCTTAGCATTTGAAGTCACATAATACTGTTTAGTGTTATTATCTAAAGGCTCTTCTCTGTGCTGCCAAACAGAAGGGGAAGAGACAACTGGCAGAAACTGATGCACAGGAAGTTCCACATGAATGTGAGGAAGAACTTCTTTACTGTGCAGGTGACCAAGCACTGGAGGAGATTGTCCAGAGAGGTTGTGGACTCTCCCTCACTGGAGATACTCAAAAACTGTCTGGATCAAACCTGTGTCCTGTCCTCTAGGATGACCCTGCTTGAGCAGGGAGGTTGGACCAGATCACCCACCCTGGTCCCTTCCAACCTCACCCATTCAGCAGTTCTGTAATTTTTTTCACTTTTTGAATTCACCAGTGTTTTCTTCTGTGAGGCATAAGCCTACTCCAGTCTTTTTGATAATGATAACCTTGTATGCTGGAACTATATTCCAACCTCACACCACAGTACATGCTTGAAGTGGACTGTACACACACAAAAAATATGTTCCCTCTTGCATGTTTTACCTAGCTAATCTTGTAAAAAAAAAAAATCAACTTCTACAAATTTTGCATGCATCCAATGAAATTTTTTTTCAGCCTTATAAAAAAGAAAACAAAGATTCCAAGTTTGTTATCTAGGTCTCCTTGAAAAATGGAGAGATGTTTGCATCCATAAACATTTCGCCTATCTTACAGATCTCTCCCAGGCATCTTTACAAGACAACTCATTCTCAAACAACCTACTTGCCTCCAGTGACAGCAAGGTGAGTGCAACCAGCTTAGCCTAGAAACCTAGCTTTTAGGTGGCTGAAGTTGTATGTCATGAAATCTTTCCCAATTTGAAATGCAGATTTTTTTCCTCCTTTTCCTGTAGTAACTACTTGTGTCACTATATAATGCAAGGCTGAGAATGAGGATGCTGTGTTTGAAAACATTTCCCTTTTATTTGACAGTATTTGAGTCAGGAGATTGATTTTTTTTCTTTTAATGAGCATCACAAATTATCAACAATGTGTCAAAAGAATACAGAATAAGCATTTTTTTTTTTTTCAACAGAGAAAAGGTAGAAATGTTACCATGCTAGAAACAATAACTTCATTTGTAGATCTATGTTGTTATTTACACTTGTGTGTACAGACCCACGCCAACGGTGGGGAGCTATCCTGAAGTTGTATGAAGGCATAATCATACTGTAAAGTTCAGACACTTGTATGGTAGAGTGGATACACTTAGGCTGAGATTAATGGTTCCTTAACTGAGAGGCTTCTTACCACTAGAGGGCTCAAAATTGCTGTGTGATTTTATGTATGGATACACGTATAAACACACATATACTTACATACACAAGGTGTGCACATCATTCATATGCATGTGTTTTATTTGTGTGTACACAGGTATAAACACACATATATGCACATACTTGCATTTTAATAGAAGATCTACATTTCTTTTATTTTAAAGATTTTGATCATTTAAATGAAATTCAGATCCTAGAGACATTTAATAAAACTGAAATTCATCAAATACAAGTGAAATGCCTCTTTATTTTCATAAAGCAATTAAAATTTTTAACTTCATTCTCAGGTGGCTGGATTTACACAAAATGCTTATTTCATCAAACTGAATATTGAAAACAATCACAATAAAATAAAGTTCAAACTTCCATGACCAATGCCTGCTGTCATCATATGTTTTATTAAGGTATGTAGACCACACTAAATAGCATGGACACAGTTAATTCTTTCATAAAAGATTTTCCAGAAAATCTAATGCAGTGTTGTAGAATTGATCACACAAAGCATTTATTTTTGATTATATGATTTATTCTCCTGGGAAATCTTAGAGACTCTGAAGAAATAAAATGTTCATGGAATGCTGACTGTTTTCTTTCACTAATGTGACAATTGTAATGATGAGAGAAATGGCTTTCAAACATTTTTATGTAATCCATTTTGATGTAATGCATAATCTTTGGATTAAAAGATAGTGCAACCCAATTCTTCCACATTATGACAATGTAATAATGAATAATTTACCCACAAAGTCCAAAAGATAATTAAGTCAGACTTGACAAATAAAAAAATTGGAGGTATTGATATTTTCTATACGTTTTCAAAGTAATATTTATCTAAGTATAAGAAATCTCATCAACAAACCAGTATTTCAAGAATAATGAAGCTTCATATTATAATTATTAAAAATAATGTATGTTGTTGTGGAATAGGAACATAGACACCAAAATGTTTTACAGGCATTTATTGCTGTACATAATAATCAATTTTAATAGTTTCTTTAGAATATTTGCCTGTATAGAAAATCGTGCAAAAAAACTAGAAAAGAGAAGATACTCTTTTTGCAGCACTTCAGTGTTTGGATTATTTGTAAAAAATTGTGTTGAATGTGATCACATATATGAATAAAGACTACTCAAGTGAATGGGCATTTGCATAACTGAACAAAATCTTTCAGGCTTTGACACAGAATATTATCTTTGAATTTGGCTGAACCACGTGCCTTTTGCCTAAATTGTGACTAGTACAGTTAGACACTAAAATCTTAAAAAAACCCTTAACATATTCATTTCCTAGAACCACCAGCTTCTGTTGTTTTCTTAAATTGTTAAAAGTTGTACCAAATGTTTCATCTTTATAAAATGTTAAATTCTTAAAAGAGCACAGTAAGATAATTTGGGGGTGGGCGGAGAGAATTTACATTAAATAGTAAAGCATGCTGGAAACACTATTCTATTGCTATTTAAACTTAGCTAAATTTTAAAATTACAGTTTGTTATAGACCCATTTCTGTTAACACATTTACTTTAAAATGAAAAATATGTGCAACTAAGCAAAGACATTTTTGCTTTAAGAATTTTAACTTGCATATTTTGCTTAAGAAAATTGGCTTTACTGATTGTATATGATGTTAGATTAGAACTATGATGATTAGAACTATAATTAGGACAACATCATCTTTTGTGTCCTCTTTCTGTGTCTAATGCATTCTTGGTTTACCAATTTGTGACTTGGGAAATAACCTGGTTCATTGTATGACAGAAGTTAAAAGTCGGGGTTTTGCTGACAGAATTGGCTGACATATTCATCACCTTTAGTTCCAGACGTGATCTTAAAATCAGTAAAGTAGACTGGAATGTGCTGAAACTACTTTCACTAGACAAAATTTACAAGTTTTATAAATTTAAAACTCATTTCTGGAAGTGGAAGATCCATTTCCTTAATGACAGCCTACAGATGTCAATGAATTCACACCAGGAAGAATGTTCTATTTAGGTGGAGTTACCTGTTCCTTTAGGATCTTAAGACAAAGCATCCTTATCATATCACACCACTGTACAAATTGCTCTAGCGATTTCATATTTATATTATTATCCTCAATATAAGAAAAACATGAAACTATCAGAGGGCGTTCAGAGCAGGTTGACCAAGATGGTGGAGAAGGGAGAAGCATCCTGGGTCACTTGGATGCTTGGTTGGTTGGAGCTTGGAGAAGAAAAGGCTGAGGGAAGACCTCATCTCAGTCTTCAAGTTCCTCAAGAAGAGCAGTAGAGGGGAAGGTGCTGACCTCCTCTCTCTGGTGACCAGCAACAGGAGATGAGGAAATGGAATGAAGCGCCATCAGGGGAAGTTCAGACCAGAATCAGATCAGGAAAAGGTGCTTCACTTGAGAGGGTGTTCAGTCACTGGAAGAGGGTTGCCAGAGAAATGGTCATGAAACCAAGTCCCAAGGAGCAGCTGGATGACGCAAACATTTATTAATATCATCATATGCAAATAGCAGTGATTTTCACAAGGATCCTACGTGATATAAGAATTGTACTGGATACAAGGAACTGCAAATGTGAAATTTCTTACAGAAGTGAGGACTAGAATTCAACTATATTGGTGACTTTTTTCACCACTTTTAAAGGAAGTACATTATTTTTCATCTGTTGGCAAAAATGTGTTTTCAGGTGGAATGGGGTATGATAGTTTTAATGAACTTTTTCTAAATTAGATAATATTTAGGTTTTAATCTCTGCATAACATCTACATAACACCTTAATCTCACAAGTGAATGGCAGATATATATTTTTTCTAGATCTGTAACACCAGTCTTCTATAATATGAAATTTTATTCTAACAAGTGCATTACAAATAGGAAAGTTGACAAGACTTTCCATTATTAAAATGTAATTTCTAGACCAGTGGTTGTTGTTACTCTATTCTTCTCCTCATCCTTGAACATATTCCATAATATTATTACCATGACACAGTATTGAGTTAAGAAATGCCAAATGTTAACCAAACTTCAGTGGATAAACAAACAAATAGAAGCAGAAATTCTGAACACAGCTTTTTATAAACTTTATTTTAAAAAAGCCAAACAACAAAATGAAACCACGGTAAATATGGGGTTTAGGAGATTAAAACCCTTTTCTATTAACACATACAAAGATTAGAGTTCATTTCCATTTTAAATACATACTGACATGCATACCAAGTGGGGTAAACATGTAAGACAAGATCCCGGGGCTCAGGATTACAGGGATCTAACAGCAGTCAATCCAAAGCAATGACAGCATGCAACAGAGGCAGGAGGTCCACTTATAAATACTTTTGTTGTGAGCCATGATGAATCTGCAAGCATTGTTGCTAATGCACAATGATCCCACTTCTAGGTTTTTTTGTAATTTGTACTTTTTTTATGGGCATTCATCTCACTTGCAATGACTCAGTTCTGCAGCAATTTTATTTTTACTGTTTCAGCATATGATTTTTTTTCTGTTCTAGAGGAAACAACCTAAACCTTTAAATGAAAATAAGAATGAAAAGAAAAAATACAAATATTTAGAAATTTTGAAAAAGTCTTCTTACTTGGCAAAAATATTGTAAAAAATATTCTGAAAAAAGTGCACAGGAAAAATAATCAGGCATTTTTTTACAAATATAATGTGTAACTTTCTATACCTTATTTAGATCTGTTTATTATCAACATAACACACAGCTATATAAAGATTTTCACCTTAACTTGTGATATTTAATAATTGGAAACCAAGTCCTTAGTCTTCATTTTTGCAAATTTTAAATTTTAAATTATATACCAGCTGTTATTTTGTTTATAAATAATTAATTAGAAATGAAAAAAATATATGTTCCTATATGCTTTTTATGTATGTTCTTATTACATACCCATAAATATATCAGTGCAAAATTAATTCAAATTGCCCATCACTGGAATATGACAAGAATCCCTCTTATTGCAAGAATTAATTGCAGTCTATGTTAATATCTTTTATATAGTTTTCTTACTCTCCACTATTTTTTCCCTGAAGTATTTTGCATTGAATGACTTAAACCTCCTTGAAATCAATAAAACAGTTTTTATCCAGTGGATCCATGGACTTCTGTTTTCTAGAGCATATGAGCTGTTCCATTCACTTTGGTCATGCACCCACTTACAAACATAAATAGCAACCTCATAAGTCTAAGTGAAATATAAATCAAAACCAGTTATATTTTGCAACTAGCATTGAAATAAGAAAGTGATTCTATGTCTTGTCAGTGATTAAAGCAAAACTGATCTCAAATTTTGGCACCTTTTCATGTTTCCAGTACTGCTTTCACTGAAACAAAATAAAAAGATGAATAGACCCCAAAAGTCATTAATAATCTGCCACCATTTCCTTCTGGCTCAAAATGGTAACTAAATAATTCAGATAGACTTGTACTACTGATGAGCTGTCTGTTTTAATCTCACTGCACTAAGGAATACCCTTTGTCTCAAATAGGCAGCATTATGCCTAATCCCTGTGCTTTTTTTGGGGCCAGATAGCCTTTGTGTGCAGCTGACACACAGATACATGTTTTCATGGCAAACTCAGGATATGTGCCAAATCATTCTGGCCAATTTATCCTGGCAGTAAGTTTTAGCTGTTTACCCTCCCCCACTCAAAGACTTTCCAATTCTGGGGTATTTTTTAGGAACCAATTTCAAGCAGGTAGAAAAAAAAAAACAAACAAAAACCAAAACAAAAAAAACCCAAGAATCATTATTTTTTTGTTGGTGAAGTGAAATAATTTCTTGAAGAAGAAATTCTAAGGTATTTGCTAAACTCCAGAGAGGAGTCACTTAAAGTTCCCAGTGTATTCTTAACTCTTCCCTAAAATCTTGCTGTGCTGAAGATTTAATTTGTAATCTACTGTCATAGGAATTCTTTTATAGTAAGCATTTTAAAAGTGTTTTTAAAAATATCTAGATCTCCATTTCAATAATATTAGAGATACTATTTTTCTTGCCTTTCCATTGGCAAAATTTCTACCATTATATTAGTATTATACTTTTAATAATTACTTATTATATACTTATATGCTTATAATAACCTGGAATAGTTTATTATTTGGAAAATTTATTATAAATAATACAGGACAAAATGGAGTTTCTTGGTGGTTAACAGGAGAGTTTACTAGTATGATTTTACTAGAATATAGTTGTCTTTAACAATCTCAAGTAGTATACACTTTATCAGTGAGCAAAATGATCAGAGCAACTCAAATTTTGCTGCATAATTTAATATAAATTTTGTTTACAAGAGAAAAAATCAATGCCTTTGTCCTTATTTTTCCTTTGTCTACTGTGCAACATGTTCACTTTCCCCTTTTCCATTCCTTTTCCAGAAAGATTTCTGATCTTCTCCACTGAAGTAACTTTTGTATGAGAGCTGAATTGTAGCAAAATTCTAAACCAATCCTGATTAAGGTCCTATATTGCAATTATTCCAGAAAGGGGCTCAAGCTTCACACCAGAATCAAAGAAACTAATCTTGCTGTAAATGGATCTCTTTCCTTACTTCATTTATTGTAAAGTGCCACAATTTCAAACAAATAAGACAGTTGGTGGTGGGTGGGCAAGAAGACACATAAAATGGTAATACTGCTAGAGCAATCATAATAACAGATATTGGAAACAGGTATGCTGATTCCTTGAAAAACACCCTGTTCACCATACTGCTGAAGGAATGCGTACTGAAGCATCTGGAGCGATAGCTGGCTGAATTCAGCTCGTAGGCAAGATGCTTCCCCTGTGTCCTTTTGTAAGATACCAACAAAAGACACACAATCAGTAACACTGTAAACTGATAAAGATACACAAGGAGATACTGGTATGATGTTACATGTTTCATTACAGTGGAATTACTCATACTTTGTATCAGTTTTAATCCCTGAATATCTATATTTCTGTTAAAACGAAAACAACACACATGCAAAAGAACGTAAAGAAAACAGAAGAGACTACAGCTTTTGGAAGGCAATTGAAATCTATTTTTTTTTTTTTTTTTTTATCCTGAGAAACAAAAGGTCTTTTAATTACTGTACATAGAGATCACCAGGGGGATGACATCTTGGGGTCCAGCCACTGGAGTGTTAGATATCTGGATCAACAATGTCAATTCCTTGGGAGGGATGAAAAATTACCTTGTCCTGAGGTCTTTTCTACACTGAGATCTGGGTAAGTCCTCGGGTAACCTCTTATAAAT
Organism: Rhipidura dahli; assembly: GCA_013399225.1. NCBI lineage: Eukaryota > Metazoa > Chordata > Aves > Passeriformes > Rhipiduridae > Rhipidura > Rhipidura dahli. Next base: position 68,631 of record VXAC01007031.1, on the reverse strand, counting down.
CTGACCTACAGATTCAGCAGTGAAGAACTCAGATCAATTCAATTCCTTAATTCTGAAGAAAAGTCAAAAAAAGGATCTGTAAATTTGATGAACTTTGTCAGAATAGGAGACAGGTGATCTTTCTGCTGAGAGAGAAATGGGCATTGATTTCCTGCAAACATTTCCTCCTTCCACCACCAGAAAAATAATTTTAGCCAACATATTCACGTTATGACAAATAGCATGGTCACATTTTTACTGATTTTAAGTTATCATTCTCATTTTCCCAGAAAATGAAAGCTACTACACAGAAATGATCTACAATATGAAAAGGTGTAGCAGTTGTCCATGCTCTTTTCAGTGAAGAGTGTGACTATTAACACTTGGCTTTTAGTTCGGCAATGCATATAATATTGGTGAACATAATAAAACAAATATAAATGTGGAAAAACAGATAATCGGGTCATTTTCTGTCTGATATGTGTTCAACTTTTTTCCCAAACACTGGGTTTGATTTTTTCCAGGTTAATATTGCTGGAATCCTGCAGAAGTTCCACTGAAATTAAAAAATACTTACTGATGAAAAAATTCTGCAGTATTTAAACAAGCAACAAATGGATAACTTAATCAACAATGACAATAGTTTAACTGATAGATTTTTGGAGGAAAAAAGTATCTTAAACAGAAGATGGATGTTAAAGACTTAAGAGAGTCTTCCGAGTTCATCACTAACTGTAATTTTAGTGAAGCCAAAGTTTACAGGAGTCACAGCAACCATCCAGTAGTGAAAAGCTGCCAGTCCTTTTGGACAAAGACAGAATTTGTTTTCTTTTACCTAGCCAGGATGTTTAAGAGGTATCATTTTTCATCCAATGATTATTGGACTCTGTCATATTTCCCACAAGGGGAAAAATGAACTCTTCATTCTGTTAGTCAGACGAGAACTATCCATCACCTCTAAAAGAAACAGGAGATTGAGTCTTGTTCCACAAAGTCGACTTTATCAGATTAAGTGACGTCTACTAGAACTTCACCTGAGTTATTATGCAGATTTCTATTTGTTAATATATATGCTTAATTTCTCCCTATTCCTAATCCCTTTCTCTTCTAAGCATAGGTCTCATGTCTGTGGCAGAGATTAATTTGAGTGCTTCCATCCATATCTCCACCAGCTGAGAATGATTTTAGAAATAAAGCTGGCAAATGGAATTTGTGCTCCATGTCATCTATGAACAAACTCTTCCTGAAGTTACAGAATACATTATATGGTCGACATGACTGATACAGACAGGAAAGAAATCAAGATCCCACAACTGCTTGAGAAACCTCTGGTCAGGTACACCAGTCTGGAGCTGGCTGAAAACAGAAAAGATAAACAACAGATCACAGATTTGGAAAAAGAGGAGAACTCTACTGACATTGACTTTTTTATATTTTCATCAGTACTTTTTCTACAGATATTACAACGGAGTAGGAGCAAGGTGATTACAGGCCGCCACAACTATTTTCACTCATGCTTCAGACCATGAACAATGCAGGGCAGTTGCCTGCATTTTGCTAAAAGCTGTTCCTTTCATTGCCCCCACCCATGACAAAGACCCAGCTTGCTTTAAACTCCAAGTGACCTCTGCCACTAGAGGGCTGTACTTTATGTTATATTCCTCCCTAGACCTTCATTATCACTGCTCCAAGCAATTAAATAAGGAGAAAAAAGCACATATTCTGAAGCATACTTGTAAAAAATAAAACTTTCCTTAGTACTAGAGCGGTATTGGTTGAAACGTCGATAACCTGCAGCTATCCGCTTAGTTAAGCAGAACTGTTACTAAGAAACCAGCTAAGAGTCTAGTTACATCGCTAAAACTGCCTTCTTCAAAAATAAACCTGTCTTTAAATAACAGAAAAACCTTCTAAAACTACCGGAAAAGTTGAAAAAGCTTGTCTAAGTGGGATGGGAGATAATGTAGAGGGAAATAATGAAACAAAAGGCATTCTGTAGAGACGAGGGGAGGCACTTGTGAAACAGCTGTCAGTAAAGAAACAGGCTAACACAGGACAGACATCTGCTGAGTCTGAGGAAATTAGGTTTCAGGATTACCACTTTTTCCTCTAAGCTTATGGAAGCTAGATACACAAACAACATACATGCACATCACATTGAAACCTTTTTTTAGTCTACACTTTAATATTTCTGTTGTTAGGATGAAATAATATTTTTGTTTCAAGAATGCAATCAAGTAAATGTTTTATAAGCTAATAGTAGATCCCAAAGGGAGGACTTGCAGGTGCTGAATCCAATCAGATCTGTCACATAATTAAAATTGGTGCAGGGGGCACAGTAAAACAGATGTGGTCTAAAAACCAGAGAATTGTTTGTTTCAACGTTGCTACAGATGAATGGGACGTAGTCAGTGAGATAAAGAGAGCAGAGTTATAATTTATCCAGTTCCATTGCGGAAATTGACTCAAGATGGCTTAATTTGAACATCGTGGGGTTTATTTTTGTCTTCAAAAGTTTCTGTAAGTCATTTGCTTGGTTTACAAATAAAAAGAGGCCTCTTAGGACTGATGACCCTACAAACTGGACCTGAGATTTACAAGTCATGCTGTACTCTTTCTGGCTCAAATACTACTAAAATTCTTTGGCTGTAACTTAGTAAAGAAAATGGAAGAGTTAGAACCAGTCCCCAGTTTGCTGAACCATAATTGTGTCAGCAACTGCCAAGGTAACAGAAGCCTAGAATTTTATTTCAGTCAGTAAACTAAGCAATTATGAGTCAGAGTATCTTAGATACAAAGGGTATATGATGAGTAAGAAAGTTCCATTTTTATACAATCATTTTTCTGACCATATATGCTATCAAATTGTTACTGAATCTGCTGCATCTATTCCATCTGCTGGCAAGGAGGCTAGATATCACATTCCTGGGACACAATTCCCAAAGAAGTCATTGAAAGTTTCCTATGTACAGTGCTGGATTGAGTTCTTAATTTGTGAATGCATTTGGGCAGGAGCCTGTTTGGATGTTAATGTGTGCATGGTTTAATATCCTATAATGCATTACGTATCTGGCCTGTAATTTATAAGCAGAGGTGATGTGCTATATATTATACATGATATGTGTATTTTAAGAATTAAAATTGTTTGGGGCAGTATTAATGGTAAGTGATTACTAAAACTAAGGCTGTCTCCCAGGGAGCTTAGAATGGAAATTGGATTTCATCCACAAACAGCCAGGTTTTAAGCTCGTGTATTAGGAGGACTCGAGTCAGCAGCCATGCCGTGCACACACACACATCGATACGAATTTAGCACAGAGCGTGGTGTAATGCAATAAACACACGTTCCTAAATCTTGTACGGAATTGATGCTCCCGTACTGACCACTACCGTCACAGTCACAGCGGGTTTAGAAATTTTTTTTCAAAGGAAACGAGTCAATAAAAGAGTCAAATAGTAAAAAAGCTTCTCTGGTGCACAGACAATTCCCCGCGCCCTGCTCACCCATCCCCCCGCATCTTACAACCTTTTAAGCCTCCACCTGAATAATTTGAGATTTGTAAGCATTAATAACCATCGCCGCAGCGAAATATCTGTAAGTTCTCTACAAAATATTTAGGTAACCAACGCGGCTTTGTGCCGCACAGCTCCAGCTAGACCGGCTGTCACAGCATAACAATAATATCTTTATTATTTTCTTTACAAGCCTGCGCGATGCAGCCCGGCGCGTTCCCGGCTCCGGCGCGGAGCGGCAGCGCGGCCCCCCACCCGCCAGATGCGGCGGCCGGCAGGGACCGATCGCAGACGGACGGACGGATGGACGGAGGGCCGCGGCCACGCCGGCCGGGTCGCACCGCGCCGCGCAGCGCAGCGCAGCTTGAGTGCTGCAGCCAGCCTCGACGAGGACATGTCCCCGCTACCCCACCGCCTCCTCGGGCGATCTCAGCCGTCCTCCCACGCAGCTGCGGGCCTGTGAGGCGCAGCCTGTAACCCAGGTAACGCCGCATCACGGCGGGGACCCTCCCGAGGCGGCA
>VXAC01007031.1:0-63958 GCA_013399225.1 Rhipidura dahli | reverse complement strand
GCTTCCCTACCTGCCTGCCTGCCTCTTCCAACCCCCCAGCCCCCCCGCCCAAAGATTCCCATTTCTCTAATGTTATCATTCATCAAAATGGCGTCGGTTTTCAGCATCTACCAGTCTTTTTATTTAATATCCACGCTGGGGCTGCACAGCCGTGACCCTACGGAGGCGAGGAGGGAGCACAAGGGGCTCCCGCAGCCCAGCTATCTCCCTCGCCCGTATAAGGATGGGCGAAAATAAATGGCAGCTGGAAGGAGACGGCAAACGCTCTTCCCTCCTTCCACATCCTCGGGGTCGCAAGTTGAATTTCAGCCTTGCCGTGCGTTTTCCTCCTCCTTGGCCTCACTTCCATTGTCAGCGCGTATACGGCGTGTGTTTGCCGTGCCGAGCCGGGGGCGAGGGCTGGCTGGTGGCGGGGGGAGTCGCCCCTCGGCTGCGGGGACTCGCTAGTTAACATCCTGCTGCTCCTGGAGGAGATGAGTTATAACGGGACCAGCATCTCCTTTATCCGTTTGCACTGGAGTCGTCATAACAATGCACCGAGGCAGAGGTGAATTTATTTGCCCAATGTTGAGAGCAGCGGTCTGACTATACATAGTGCATGGCTCCCCAGCTATGGTAATAGGGGTGGGCATCACTGTCACACACAGACCCTTACTGAGACACTTTATAGTCTCAGGGAAGAGAAGTAAGGTGAACTCAGAATTTCTTCTGCTTAGGGGTAAAAAAAAAGCCCCAACAACCAACTTTAAGAAACAGGTTTCAAGATATTTTGATATCTGTGCCAATGGGACGTTGCCATAATTACTGGGGAGAGCACAAGTCTGGGGAACCAGCGTACCCCTATTGCCTTGCACTTCTTCAGAGACAGTTATGGAACGATCCTCAGACTTTAGCGTACCTGGATTTAGCAGTGGCATGAGGACACTGAAAATTTTGCAGTTTCCAAATCAGACTGGAATCCTTTTTTCTTTCTCCCCTCCATTCATTCTATGTATTTTTTCCTGTTTCGATGGTATGCTTTAGTGCTAGTGATGGGTAGAGAACTGGCATTGTCTATCTTGTCACCTTTTAAGTGTATTTAAAATAAGTGACTTAGGCTTTTGATCAATTGGGAAAAATTCTTCTTAGTGTCCTTTAATTAATGAGCTTAAAAGAGATCATTGTCGCTTAAGAAGTGCTAAAGGAATACATCAGGATTACTTAGGCAAGTGATTCCATCTGCACCATGTTGAGTTGTTTTCTTGGCAGTGGCTGAAATGCTTGGAATAAAACCCCACATTTTGGGTGGGTTATTTGGTAGCAGAGTAGTCGTTTTGCTCACTTAAGAAGAATGCAAGCAATAGCTAATTGCTGTTCTCATGTGTTTGCTAATGACAAACAAATAGCCCATTAGAATTTACAATTCGTTCTTTCTTGGTTTTGTCATTTTTTTTGCAGTATTTCCAAGCAAGGTTGTAGTTGTCACTAACCACGTTTTCATGCAGGGCTTTAGTTTTTTCTAAGGGGTCTGATCATTTCTGCATGCTATGGTTACCATTGCAAAAAAAAAAAAGTCTACCTTTGAAATATAATTTTGGTATTACTCTCATTCTTTTACCGAATTAAGGAACCTATGTAGGTTCTTTGCTTAGAATAAATGTAGGTATTTTAAACTGTCAAAGGCATACTCCAAACATGTCTTGTATAATGACGCAACTGGTTAGATGTAAATGCATGAATTAGTGGAGGAGTTTAAAGATGTAACATTTTGTTTATTTGTGGGTCTGGGGAGGAAAAATGACAACTTATAAGCCATATTAACCATGCATATCTCAATTTTTCAGAGGATGGCCAGTATTTTCTAAAGGTCCTCATACCTAGTTATGCTGCTGGATCTATAATTGGGAAGGGAGGACAGACAATTGTTCAGTTGCAGAAAGAGACTGGGGCCACCATCAAGCTGTCTAAATCCAAAGATTTTTACCCAGGTAGGTGCAAAAATTAGCCAATTCTTTATTTTTAAATTCCCAGGCATGTATGCACAAGTCAGTGTGTTTCATATATTGATGATTAAGCTTCCAGTGCAGCAAGAAGCATTATGTCTCAGAAAAGTATGTTACAAAGTGCAATAGTGAATATAAAGGTTCTGCCTATTTTGGTGTATGGAATGGACTGAACTGGACACTAACTGCTTGAAATAAGTTAAAAGACATTTACAATATTTCTACAAGGGATTATTTTCATTAACATTGATTGCTTTATTTTTTATTAAAAAAATATTTAGCTTTAAGGAACCAATGTGACAGGTGGCGTAAAGATAATTGTTCGTTTGAAGTTTCCATACATTGTAATGACAATTAAGCTGGAATGAGTAACAATGAGAGACTGCCTCTTAAAGAATGGGCCATTTACTTTAAATCCATTATGTACCTTCTTTCTGCTTCACTGCTTTGTTCATTTGCTCTGGAGTGAAGTAAAGAGGACAAGTGCTGCTCTTTAGATATTCTTTATATTATGTTTATCATGATGGTGGAAGAAAACTCTATTATAAAACTAAAATACTTTGGAGGAATAAAAAAAATAGCATTTTATATTAGCTGTATTAATTCACAGGAAAAGTTCTTAATATTTGAGTGTAACAGTGATAAATACCTGAATTAGCATTCCTCCTTTATAAGATTTCTGAAGAGAGAGTCTTATATAATGATAGACAAGATTTTAGCTTCTGTAGTTGAATAATTGGGGTTTTTTTACCTAAAGATGAACAAATTAGCATTCTGTAACTGAACTTTGCTCCAGAGGATTTTTAAGAACTGATACAAAGTAACATAGTTGACACTTTTGTGTTTTGATTTTGTTATTTTGAAGAGTAACTGGTGATTTAGAATTGAGTTGACTAGCTGTCCCTGACTTTTTTTTCTTTTGGTAAAATAAGAGCTGCTTTGCATTTGATCTATTTTAACAAGATGTCTGAATTCTACAAAATAGCAAAGGCAGTTGGTATGGATGTAAACAGAACACTAACATTGGAGCATTTAGCTTTCCTGTCCTCTAACTTTACTGTCAGACAGAAGTGGGTAACTTTTTATTAACAGAAATATTGTGCTCTATTTACAAATATGATTGTTGATGTGGAAATTCTAATGCACCTGTTGTATGTCTCCTTAATGAATGTAGTTCATAATAGTTAAATGTCAGAGATTGGAGTGATGCATGTAGATCTTTTTTTTCCTGTTGAATGTTACAGCTTATGAAGTGGTGCTTGTTGCTTTTGAGGCTTTTTTCTTTTTTACTTTTTTTAGAAAGCTAGGAAAAACATGGTCCTTTATTTTGAAAGGTATGTTAGGGTGAAAAAAAAATCAATGTAGAATTGTGAAAACTCTTGGAAGAAGTAAAAGCATTCTAAAGAGCCTGATTGCAGAATTAATAACATAATCTGGGTAAAGAGCTGCAATAGTAAATTAAATTCACTGTCAATAGATGAAAATGAAATAGATTTTCTGCATTATACATGAGGGGTTATCAGATATGCAAGGATGTTACAGAAAATTGGTGTTTATGAAGAATATTCCAAATACCAAATTACGAGCCTTTTCATTTTACTACAGTTTATTTACACTCACTTGGAAAGGACGCTCCAAAGATTAGATCTTTTGTTCAGTGCTCTAGTACAGTTCCTCTCTTTTCTGATTAAATCAGAATTACTTTTTTTTTGTATAGGATATTGTAAAGATGCAGCAGTAGTAGCAGAAGACCCTTTGAAAAATAAAAAAATCACAAGCTAGAATGACATGAGAAAAACATTTGCGACATAAACGTATTCTCCCTTAAAGTCAGCAGCAATAATATAAATAACTAGGGCAGGGACGCTCAAACATTTTCCCAGTAACAGGTGCAAATGAAGTTCCAGTTCGACTTTCTGCAGTCTGCCTTGAATTTGCAGCCACGCTGTGTCAGATGCAAAGTGACCGTTTTAAGGAAGTTGGTGACTGATACCTGCTAAAGCATGGAACAGGGATGGGAAATGGATTCCAGCGTGGCCAGCTCTTGTTAGTATTTCTGTTTGCGTCTGACCACCAGCCCATGGAATTTTCGGAGGTCCTGTCATTCCTTGAGCTGATGGCCTTTGGGTTTCTTCCAGACTCTCTTGCTCATACAACATTAGGGAGTATAAACCTTGTGAAAGAGCTAAGATAAAGTTATGGTTTATTTTTCCTACAAGGTTTTTTAAACAACTGCTGTTTTCCTAATAGATATTACTTAGTCCTTACCTCTGATGCTTGTGACTACAAATATGTTTAATGTATGTTTCTCTGTGGAATGTTCTGTCATTGAAGCTTCTATGAAAATTTTCTGTATTTCCACAAAGTTTTAGAAAAGTGAGTAAGTTCCTGTTTGGAAAGGAGGAAGGTGCTTGTAATACAGAACTTACGAGTAGTTCCTATGATCTAATAGTGTTTTTTTCTTTTCCCTCTGTGATATAGGACTTCAGTATGCAGACTGATTTCTGTTGGAATTATTTTTGTGCATCAAAAGGTGACATAATTACTGAAGAATTATATGGCAGATCTAATTACAAGAATTTGAAGGAAAAAACAGCTTTGTATTGAACATTTTAGTTTACAAGATAGGAAGCAGTATATAAATACATTACTGTCCACTACAGTTTTACTTTTGAGTACACAATTATTGTTCTCTTTTCAGGTTACCCGCTGACTTTTTCTTGTTGTCTGGACTCCTGCAATTTGACTTTGAATATTGTGCCTAGATTATCCCTGATTCTTTTCTGTTCAGGCTTGTCCCCCAAGATTAGCAGAAATAAAATTAAAATGGCAAAACATGCCCTACTTTTAAACTAAATGGTGCTAATCCTTCTGCATAGAACGTACAGTGTGTATTGACTACTAGGTTTTGGTTCAAAAATTAAATACAGATTCAGCCAACTTGATAAAGAAAGTGGCTATTCTGTGAAGCTATTATAATGTATGGTTTTTTGAATAATATAAGAAAGATTATTTCTGTTGCATGAAGCTGTTATTGCTTATGTGTTTCTCATTCTGCATTATAGTGAGCACCAGACTCAAAGCTACTCGGGCCATGTATATTTTTCCCTTGCAAGCGCTGCCGTACACTCTCTTTCTTTCTCCCTCATGCACTCACTCACTCTCTCCCTCCCTCCCTCCCTCTCTCTGCGTTCCCACCCCAGTCTCTCACATATGCACACACATGCACAAAATTATGTTACATCACACCATGTTGTTTATCTTGCAACAGGATCTTGCCTGGTCTGAACCTGGTGCTTGGGTGAATTTGAGCTTGGTCGGTGTTTTTCAATTTATTGGAATATGATGTCATAGGTGTACTTAAATTAGATTATATCAAGAGCAGAGATTAATAAAAACATAGTTAAATGGGGATAAGGTTTTACTGCTTTTAGCAATATTTTAGATGTGTTGTTCTTATAGTAGATTTCTAATCTTTAGTGATCTCAATGTTCGGAGAAAATAAAAGGTGGGAGTTTTCTCTCCCATCTTGTGTAGAGAGTGTATGAAGTATTGTGTGGCTGTTTTGTGCTTTTACCAAGGGACTTGTGTTTTTAGATGTTTTCTGTTTAAATATCAGATTTTTTTTTTTAATCATTCATGTTTTATGAGAGATAGTCTAGCTAATTTTTGTGTCAGTGCCCTTCTGGAAAGTCTCCTATTCTGACTCTTAAAAACCTTTCAAAAACATTGAATGTATAAGTAACACATTAAGTTACAGGAATTTATAATTAATAATCTTATAGCATCATTACTCCTATAAGCTGCTGGGAAGGAGAAAAGTATAATATATCAAACTTGGCTCTCCATTATTATTTCCTTTATAGAAATATAGTTTACAATGTTAGTTTATAACTCCTAAAAATAACAAAATCTAGTAAGGAAAGGAGTGTTTTAAAAATCAACACTTGAAATTATGTTGAAGTGGGATACTGTTCTTTCAGGTATGGGAAAGAGTAATAGAGTTAGAAGTGAGAATGGCTTTAGTTGTTAGCTGTCTGGTGTCTTGCTTCCTTGAAGGGGTTTGTCATGCTTCAGTAAATGCATCTCTTTTTTTTCTTGATGAACCTATTTTTTTTCCTGAAGTGTTGACATCAGCTAATTAGAGACTACATGAGTATATATCTAAGATTTTCAGATTCTGTTGTAAACATTTACTTATGTGAGTAACTTCAGGGTTTGGGATTGAGGAAATTACTAAATAGTGAGTAGAGATTTCAGAGGTGGAATCTAGAGCTGTGTAGATTTTTTTAAGTAATCACTGATCTTCTTACTAGTTTAAAAAAAAAAAAAAAAGAAACCAACCACCAAAAACTCCCAAGTGTTGATTGCCAGCTGTTCAGAGAGATAATTCTCAGTTGGACAGTTGTCTGTTGCCTGGTTACTGAAACAGAATAAAAAAAGTTAGCTTGTTAGCCAGCAGATCTGTAGTATTTTGCATTTAAAAGGAAGCTGAAACTGACTATGTAACTTAGCAGGATCTTGAGATTGTTACTTATCTAACTTGTCCTGTGTACTATCACTTAGTAGTGTCTCATTTGCTAGGCTTAGAGAAATTTTGAGAAGTAGAAATTTGGCACTGATTTTTTTTTCTTTTTTTCTACCTGTAGGGACTTATGTTAATGAGTGAATCAACTTTGACATAATAAATGGCTTTGGTTTGCAAGAAAGTGCTGTGTCTTTGTCTCGTATAGAAAGGTTTATAACAACTTCTGACAGATTTGAAATGGTTAGTCTAACTTTAATAAATGATACAGGCTAACAACTAACTTTGTTGTCAAAATAAAGAACAGAGTGAGGACAGCTGTTATGACAGGGAAATGCCGTATTTTAACTTTCCAACATTTTCATTGTGATTGCTTTTACCTAGGTTTCAATATAATGGAAAACCAAAGTATTTTCAGTAGGTTAAAAAGCTTATGCAGACGAAGGTGCATCTAGTAATAGCATTGTTTTTGATAAAGTTGGGATTTCTGCAAAGAAATTATTCATTTAAAAAATTAAATAAGACTTAAGTTTTCCTCTTTCATGAAGTTTAATATTTTAATACAATAATTCAGTAGTTTTTTTTGTAGATAGATCCAAGTTTTGATGGATTCTTGATAGGGAATAGGTGTTTGAGCTATTATTTAAAAATATAAACAGGGAATGTCTCAGTCTCTTGTTTTCCTCTTCTCCCTTGTGCAGTAAACAAAACATGCACATGCTTTTCTAAATGGGTGCAACCTGTAACAAGCAATATCTTTTTCAAGTACTCTTTGATCTTGTTTGTTCTTAAATTAATTTCATTAGCTTAGATACTGTCCTTAGTAGTTGACCAGAGAATTTATTTTGTCAGGGTTCAGCAAGTTTTTTGGCCAGGGAATTAGTGAACTTGGATTTAGTGAATTTGTCAGACTGGCCTCTAGAAATGGAGCATAGAGTGGCTGGGGTAGAGGCTTGCACCTTATTGCTCTCACATTTCTGTCTTTGGACACAGTGCTCACCTAAAGTTAAGCAACAACTATAAAGATTTGACTGGCAAACATCTTGGAGGCTCCTTGTTGCATCTTTCAGCGTGTGGTCAGCTTTCCAGTCTGTCTTAGAGTTGAGTTTGTTTCTTACCGCTGGTCAGTAGGCCAGTGGGAGTTAATGACTCGGTGAGGAGTATCGTAGCTGTCAGTTGTCCAGTGTCGGAATGCTGCAGGTAATTGGGCTGGACTGGTGAGAGCTGTGGCTGTGTGCTTCTCACGTTGCACTGCAGCTGCTGTTGATCTTAATTAATCTGACCCTCAGAGGCTGCAGTGTCATGGTATAAAACGCAATACATATTAGAAATTGGAAGGCTGCTTCTCTGACTCTTATTGGTGGCCATGTTTCTAGGTAGGCCTTTTGGTTTTGTTAATTGGATTTGTTTGACACTGGCATAAAATTCTTAATGTACTTCAATCTAAAACTGTAATATGTTTTTCCTGTTTATTCAATCTATCTGTTGAGTAATGAAGCTGGTGCACGTGTTTTTGAAATGTCATGGTTATAATGGATTTTGCAAAAATATTTGTGCTTATTCTAACAGCAATTATTGTCTGTAAATAAAAAGAATTATACTGTATCTGGTATGAATTTCTGGTGTAGTGTAGTATGGTCTGTAGTGGGAATGCTTGGTGCTTGTTTTATTTAGCCTAGTTTTGTGGTCCTTTTAAGGATGTCTAGTAGCATGGAAACATGGAGAATTGGAATTCGGTGTTTGGCAAGTGGAATCAATTATTGTGCTGTGCATGTGCAAGGTTATTAATTTACTGTAGATATATGACTGTCTTTATTCTGACTGCATGACATAGCTTTAGGAAAATATCAGGTTCCTTACATTCACCCTGGTATTCAGGGCCATTTTCCTTCCTCCAAAGGAAATTTCAAACTATACTTTAACCTAGAGCTCTTTTAAGTGTTACAGTACAGATTTGTGTAGCTCTATTCCATCCTATTTTGTTTTTTTTTTTTTTTTGATTTCAGGAGTTTCACCATCCCAATCTGTGATTATTCATGGCATTATAAAGATGAACTACATTGCTTGTATTTTGAATAAAAATGGAGAAAGGATTGTCAGAATACTCTGCTTTAAATTTTTCCTATATTTGATAGACTCATTAAATATTTTAATACATAAAAATCACAAGTATCTAAATTCCTATCCACCCATAACTTGTTTTCATTTTAACATATTGATCATTACTTATGGTTGAATCTTACTGGGGTTTACTTAATATTAGGTGTGCTGTTCTTGATAATAGCTAAGCATTGCAATTCCTTTACCAGAACTTAACTGACTTGATTGAAGTGTCAGTTTTAGGCAGTCTTTGGAGACACATCTATTGAAGGCAGCTCCCAACTGTACAGTGCTAGCATGCTTTTGTAGCCTTTGAATATGAATTTATCACTCTTTGCTTGAGCTAGTTATTGTTCTTCTTGACTTCTGAATTGCAGTAAATGTTGTGTAAAGTTTAAGTGTTCTGCATAATTGATAGGCAAAATTAAGTCTCCTTTGTGGAAGGTTGGGGAACATAGGTTGGTATAGGTGATGTAAATAACTAGCTATGTGACCAGATAGTGCTTGAAAGAACAGTATGTTAGGGACCAGATTTACAGTTAAACACTTGTGGTATGATTGACCTGGGGTTAGATGCCTTGTGAGTGAAGGATACTCTTGCCAACTTATGTATATGAAAGTGGTTATGTAACATCAGCATTTGTTGGATATAAAGAAGCATGAATCTTGGACAGAATTTCATATTTACCTGGTCTTGTAGGTTTTGATTTTGAAAAGACTAAACATCTGTTTTTCATCGTTGATCTCTCACTGCATCCTGCAGGGCCTGTCATCTCAGCATTGACAGGATCAGATGAAAAATACAATCGATGTGTTGACATTTTTTTGAGAATCACTCAGGTAAGATTACTTGTTATACAGAACTACAGTGAAATTCATGGCTGCTGCTAATGTTTCACCAGTTGGAGCCTTTGCATTCTCAATCATTAATTAAATTAGATACTGAGGTTCTCTGCATGTTCCCTTGTTTCTATTTTAAAAGCACTTTTTGTGCCTTGCTCAGTGCCATTTAACTCTCTTGTAATTTCCCACATAAAGAGCTTCACACATTTGTACTATTTTCCCCCACCTGATAGAGTGGCACCTGTTTGCTTGAATCAAGAACCATAGTGCACACCTCCAAAGCTCTTGGAAGATTTGTATGTATTTTTTTTATTCTCAAGTAGTGACTTTAGTCCTATTTAGATTCTTCATTGGCAGTATGGGGAGGAAAATTCTCTGTAGAGAACCAGATAATCAGGCGCAGCAGCAATTTATCATCTTCCTAGTGTGTTCTAAATTCTGGCTTTGAAATAGTACATGAAAAATTACAAATATTTAACTGAACATACAATGGTGGAGTTGTTCTTTTTATAACATGAGTTACTGAAAATATTTATATTAGGTCATGCACTGGAAAAGTAGGAAATGGCATGTGTCCATCCAGTTGGCTTTGTTGAGCATCCAGTGTATTTATGAAACTAAAACTATTATCAAAGTGTATTCTGAAAGAGTTGGGCTGTGAAATGTCACGGCTGTGAGGGAAGGGGGAGGAAAGACCAGTTGGGCCGTATGCCAGTGCTGGAGCTGGATCTAACAGTGGTTTGCATTTTGTCCCTGTCTGTAATCTGGTGTTAGGAAACACCAGAGTGCAGGTAGGGTAGTGAATAGTACAAGTAGCAGCAGCAGCAAGTCAGGTGCTGCTGCAGATACTGTTTTGGCAGCAGTATTGAGCTGGCGTTATAGAATATTTGTTTTATTGTAATCTGGCAGTCTACCAACAATTTTCTTGAGGAACACCAAAAAAATAAGGGGAATAGGTGGCTTTTTAGTGGAGTGTTGACCTGGATTTGAAGAAAACTTCTGTGGAACAAGGGAGGGTCTTCCGGCATTCTGCTGTGCTGATTTTTCAAAGGTCTGCAATGAAATGCTGCTACTGGATGCCTTAAAGCTTTTTAAAAATGATTTGTTGCAAGTGTTAGATGTAGAACATGTATGGGGTTTGTTTCCTGCCTTGCATGTGTGTGCACACTTCATTCTTTGTATGTCTTCTACTTACATTATTAGGTGAACACTTGGCGACTCTCTCAATCTGAAGCAAAATTTGTATTTCCCAGGAATTCCCTATTACTATGTAATTTCCTAACCTCTGGTTCTTTTACTGTGCACTGCACTACACCAAAGTCTTCCAGTTTTTTGTTGAGATTAATTGTCATCAAACAGCATATAATTTCCAGCATAGCAAAATGCTCAAAAAAAAAAAAAAAAAAGGAAGTTGCAACTTTACAAAGGTTCTTTTTAGGAATATATGATTTTGAGGTTTTTTTTTTATATTGGTGATGCCAAGTGCTCATCTAGTATTTGCACTACTTTTAACAATAATAAAATATGAACTTTATAATTTTATAAGATTTGTAAGTTCTGTATGGATTTACATCTATGACTAGCTGTTCTAGTTAAGTGTCAATATGATATATTATGTGAATTATTGATGAATATTTATTTATTTATAGATTTATTCATAGCTAGCAAGATGGTTCTTTCCCTGAATAGCTAGGATTTAGAAGGAAAAAATTGTTCATCTGACTTTAAATCAGTGTTAAAAAATATTTGAGTGTATGTAGAAATATGTGTAATTGCTAGTTCAAAACTTTAGTCTTGCACGCTCTTGATGGTAGAAAATCAATTAAACGGGCAGCTGTATTTCTTCCATTAGGTTTCCTATACCTTTGGAAAATGACCCCCCCTCAGTTTATGCAAATGTTTTATACCCTCTGTCTTAGGAGACGTAGAATGGATAGTGGTAGCGAGGTCAGTATTTGAATTAAGCAAGATATGTGTAACTAGTGTATCTTTATTTCAGTTTTTTGTTGGTACTTTTTTGATTAGTAACAACAAGATTCTATTGTTTCTATATTATCTTTTCTAAGGACTCTTTTGTTTGATTGTAATTACTAGCTGAAGTTGTGATGTTCAGAAGTAGTTCAGTTCTGTCCTTCACACTTTATTAGCTTAGTACTTTCTGATTTCATTGGTGCAGGCATAAGGACACAAAATGTAATCATCCATAATTATGAAATAAGTACCTTGTATTTCCCAACACACATTAATATGTTCAGAATGAGGAAAAAGAAGCTTCTCTTTATTTATTCACTTTGTCCTTTTTTTTTTGATGGCATCATATGGTGTGTAAAGGACTACCCTGAGTTCTGTGTTGACTGGTCCAGTGTGCAAAATTCTTTGAGAGTGTTTTCTTTAGTAAAGGAGTCTCTGCTTGTAACTTTTGATAGCGTTGTATTGGTTACCTGGAGATTTTTGTTGTTTACTGTTAAGAATTTTACTTTTTCCTAAGTTGGCTAGTGCTGATTTGGGTGCCCTGTTTCTCCCAGTACAAAATTTCAGAAGTGATTTCAACAATTTGCTAAGGGTTTCAGTATTTCACCTGCCTGTAAGACTTGGTGAACTTTTACTTAAAAATATGAATGTAGTTAGATAAGCTCCTATGATAAAGCAGGGATATTTTTTTTCTGTGAAGTATTAATGCATAGGAGTTCAGAATGGGTGATCTTAATGCGTTGGTACTTATAAGCATGGAAGTGTCTTAATTTGATGGGTTTTCCCTGCAAGGATTCTAAGAAAGCAAACAGGAGTTTTGGTGTAAATTAATGTTGGTTTGTAGGACTGGTTTTGTGTTATGAGGTTTTCATATTGCAAGGTGTGCTTACTTGGGAGGCGCAAAAAAGCTGATGATGGCCATCTGATATTCAAGTAAAGTGTGCTTAAAACTACAAGTATTTCAGGAACTAATATAAATTTCATATTTTTAGGATGACCTACTTCAGTAGGTCTAGAAAAAGGTGTGATGTTGCAATGCTGATTTAGAGGAAATAGTGCTATTAGTGATTTTCTGCTGAACTGTGATGCAGTTTATGGGCAAACCAAGGGAGAATGGTGGCCTGCTTTGTGAAGTGATGCCAGTTTGAAAATAAAGAAGTGTCCATAGATATTCTGGAATCCCTGTAGGTAAGTCTCTATGAAGTGGGAAAGACCAGCATACTCAGAAAATTTGAGAAGACTTTATCACTCCATACTGAATAATTTTTAAAGTTTCACTCTTCTTTAAGAAGATTTTTTTGTGTTAATCCCTTTAGAATGCAGTAGTTTTTACATAGCATTTACATGCTGGATTCAAAGGGGATTATAATTTCCTCCATTTCTTCCTCCTTTGCTCAAAAGCAAAAGATGGTTTTCATATTGGATACCAGCATAGATGTTTCTCCTAGTTAGATATAACTTGTGTTGCCTGCTTCAAAATGTGGGATGCCCCCAGTGTTTTCCGTCTTCTACTGGGGAAGCTGAGGAATCTTACTGGATAGGCCATGTTAAGAGTGCTGAAGAATATATATATATTTAATCCAAAAAATACTATGTGTATGCTGCTTATTTGGGGAAGTCAGTGATTGTCTGAACGAGTATTTAAATTCAATTTTTAGTCTTTGAGTTAGTTTTAGAGCTCCAAGTTTTCCCACTGCAAGTCTTTTGAATTCTGAATGTCAATAGTAGTTCAGCATGTCTGAGTGCTGAAAAAGAGTAGTTTATTTCATAAGCATTTTAACATCAATCTTTTTTACTTCTGCTTTTATATTTGCTCTTCAGAATAGGAATTCCGCCATTAAAACCACCACTGGTGACCTCAGATAAATAGAACTTCCAGTTTTTAGATAGGGCGAAGATGTTTGGATGCAATCAAAACCCGATGAATTGTTTGCCATTCTTTGTTTTGCTTGAGGTCAAATATTCCCCTAGAGGTGAGCATTTTTCCAGTTCTCCAGGTACAGTTCTTCCATCTTTCCATGGCTGATGTTCTATTACCTTAAGCAAAAAGAAATAAAAATTCTTTGTTGTCTCTTAAGAATGAGAACTGAAAATTATAATTTCAGTCCTCCCTCCCACAAGAGTAAGTGGAGACGCTTGTACAAAGGCATTAATAGTACCAGCAGTTTCTGTATGCAAACATTAATTTCAGGTAAGTACTGAACTTATGCAAGGTGGAATACACCTCTAGTCTACATAGTCCTGAAGTAGTGTTTTTAAACATAGGGATAGATTATTAGTAGTATATTTAAAAAAAAAAAAAATTCTAGTTTACGTCTTTTGCTGAAAGACTTGCATCATTCTAGGAGTTTTCCTTTTTCTAGCAAAAGAATGTTTTGTTGTGTTGTTTTGTTTTCTCTGGTACTCATTTATGGTAGTTAAGATTTGGTGTTGCTGCCTTTTCCCCTGAGAAGAGTTGTGTTTTCACCATTTTTTAGGCTTGTAAACAATTGTAATTGAACTTTTCTCAGCTGGTTAGAGGTATTTGAATCTGTATTTGGAGATGTCTTTCTTCCTACATTCAACTGTATTATAGTCAAGAAAATGATGCACACAGGAATAATGCATGTGCTCTGGTAAGGATAATGTAGGGTGCCTTTTCAAATATAAATTGATATTATAAAAAATAGGTATATTATACAGATTACCATTATGGGCTTGCCAAATATACATGTTCTCTCCTTTTGGGGTAAGAGTTCTGTAGTATTTTCTTTTAATTCATGGTCCTTTTGCAAGAAACACTACATCGGTTTAAAACTTCCTTTTAAATTTTAATTCAGATATGTAATGCCAAAAATGCCAAAAGTAGAACAAGTGATAAAAACTTAGTGTATATAGTCAATAATTTTTTTGAATTGTCTTATTCTTTGGTTAAAAATGGCCTGATTTCCTGATCTTTATGTAGAGACTGGCTTTTTAATATATTTCTAAATCTGTTCAGTTAAGTCCATATAGGAAAATACTGGTTTTATGTTAATGTCTGCCAGCCTTGCTAAAAGGTCCATTTTAAAAGAGAAGCATTAGATCTAATCCAGACTCAGTTACAAATCCTCTTCAAACGAAACATTTTCCAAAATATCCTTCCATTTGCAAATAATTGTTCTTGCTACAAGTACTAATTTTTGTCTTTTGTTTTGATGTACTTGTTTGATCTTAGTTTTGAAAGGTATAAATCAACATTTATGAAGAAGTATGGAACTGACTGAAATACCAAAAAAATGTCTAAACAATTAGTGGGAAGGATTCTGTAGTGTTTTAACGTAAAATACTAAAAGGCACAGTAAACTTCCTAAAAATAAATTCTAAGGATATACTTGAATTTTGGCATAAAAATAGTAATCATGAAGTCAAATTGTTCTATATTTGGTTATTATTACATAAAATGTTTTGCCTCATCTTTAGAAGGGTTATTTGGGCTTTTTATTGGGGGACAACTTGAATTATGTATGGAAGAAGTCAAGTCTACTCACCTTCCTGCTTTTTGTTAAAAAATTTTTAAATACTTTGGGTTTTCCTATATTCTGGGCAGTATAGTTGTTTACATAAGTCTTTATTCTTTTAAAATTATTGTCCTTACTTGTTTATTGAAAATAGAAACCTAAAATATATTTTAGTGTTCAGATTCTAATTCCTTTCAGATTATTTCAGAAAAAAATTAAAAATTATTTATGCACATATTTAAGTTTGAGATTAATACAAACCTTTTGTAAAGATAATTACAGGTTCAAGGATTTATGCTCATTTCAAACTGGAAAAAAAGGGGGAGGCACTTTTAATTAAATTCTTGTATGTATAATTATTCTCTTGTTTATAATGTAATCTGTGTTTTTTAGGGTAAAACAGTATGTTCAGCTGTATCCTGATATTATCTGCTTTCTGTTGAAAGTATCAAACACACCACCTACAGTTTGTGAGAACTAAGGGAGACAGTGGAAAATGCATCTGATGACTGAGCAGCATACCTTTATTTTTTTACTCTTGGACAAGAAACCAAAGTATTTGGAATGGCTGCTACATAGTTATTTGTCTGTTAAGGTGCTATCTGCTAGCACATTTTGGTTTTTATTGTCTAAAAATACATTGTCCTGTTCGAGTTGGAAAAGGAGAGATTAAGATTATGTAACGTTTTATGGTAATTATGTGTGAGCTCTTTGCTTATTTGCGCAAAGAAACATTAAAAAAAATCCCTCTGAACAGCTGAAGTGACATGAAGCACCAGCTGGGGAATCTGAAATCAAATATTTTAGGGCATGATTTGTACTAAACTGCAATTAGAATGTATGATTCTGCACTAGCAATTGTTCTGAGTGAGGTCAAATTGCACATAAAGAAGGAACACAAGTGAGGTCTGTCTTGGCTGCAACTGAAGTCTGTACACGTGCTATTTCACAGTATTTTTTTATTCACATGCAAAACTGGGAGAATGACTAACTGGATTGTTTTATTTGTTTATTGTCAGTTAAGACTTAGTGTCTCAATAGGTGAATTAAAGACTTGAAAGGAAGGAAAAAAATTGAAAATACCATTTTTGAGAAACTTGTTCTTATTGAAATTATTTTTTCATCCAAATATTTTAATAATAGGAAAATTAAGAGCATTTCTAAAACATCAGAGACATGTTCCAATGCATTTTTTTCTTTCTAAATTTTTTTTAAACTTATGCATGTTAAAATTGCAATATTGATCTATAGGTATTATAAAAAGATAGCATTTTCTGTTTTCAGATAAAACTGCATTTTGACACATTGTTTAAAAACTAGAACAGCTCTACATATGAAAACACAAACTGTGATAATTAGATAGTATGCCATATGTGGTAGTTTAAGTTGGCATATATCTCAAATGGCATGTTTAATGTACTGTATTACTGGAATTAGTAATTTTACAGCTGAGAGCTGTTAATTCTGTTATACTCATTCCCTCTCATGAACCTGTTGGTAATGATAGATATTTTTCTTTGCAAAAGGCTGTTTCTGATAAATTAAAACAGTTATAAGCTGCTGAATCTTTGACTAGTGTGTGTTCCTCCTAATATTTTAGGTGTTTCTAACTACGACAGAATTCTGTGATTTCCTTTTAATAAAGATAAAGTTGGTATTGCAGGATGGTCAGATTTTTTGCTTGATGTATACAATGTATAAATTGATACTTCACTACAGAAATATCTGTAGTGAGGAAAGAAGGAAGGTCTCTGTTTTTTCCATGCCACATACGATCCTAGCAATAGAAAATGAAATGGCGTGGAGAGTTCAGCTAGCAGTTTGCTCAGAGAGTAGCTGGGAAAGGGTCTGCCCAGGGGCACTGGTGGTTGCTTTTGCATCACCTGTTTGAGTCACAGAATCATTAAGGCTGAAAAATGCTTAAGCCCAACTGTTGTCCCACTAGCAGCACCACCGTGTCCACCATTAAGCCATGTCCTCCAGTGCAATACCCACGTGTTTTTTGAAGACTTTGAGGGATGGTGACTCCACCACTCCCCTGGGCAGCCCATTCCAATGCTTTACACCCTTTCTGTGAAGAATTTTTTTCCTAATATCTAATCCAAACCTCCTCAGGTGCAGCTTGAGACCATTTCCTCTTGTCCTGTCGCTGGCTGCTTGGGAGGAGAGGCCAACTCCCACCTGGCTGCAACCTGCTTTCAGGGAGTTGTAAAGAGCTGTAAGATCTCCCTGAGCTGCTGCTTCTCCAGGCTAAACAGCCACAGCTCCCTCAGCTGCTCTTCATACAGCCGTGTTCCAGACCCTTCACCAGCTCCAGTGTCCTTCTCTGGACATGCTCCATCCCCTCACTGCCTCTCATGTCATGAGGGGCCCAAAACTGATCACAGCATTTGAGGAGCAGCCTCACCAAGTGCTGAGTGCAGGGGAATGATCACTTCCCTGGTCCTGCTGTTGCAGGCCAGGATCTCATTGATCATCTTGGTCACCTGGGCACACACAGGCTCATTTTCACCTGGCTCTTGACCAGCAACCCCAAGTTCTTTTCTGCCTTTTTTGTGGGCTTTTTTTTTTTTTTTTTGTTCCTATTTTCCTTTACCTCCTATAATATTTTTATCTTGACCCATGATTTTTCTTGGTTTGCTCTTAGTATTTTCTTATGCCATTCTGCTGGGGAAGGGGAGTGAGTGAGCAGCTTTGGGGACTTATCTGCTAGCCAGGATAAAGCCCACCACAAGGATTATTAATCTTTTTCTGTTGTACAAATATTTTGCCTTTCTAAAAATGTAAAGGAGGGTGAGAGACACACCCACTTCACTCAATTTTGTCCTTATGTACTGGGAAACACTACTAAGAGTTGCAAAAATTAATTGAATTTACTGCTTTTGGTGCTGATTAGGTCCTCATCTGATTTTTACTACAGACGTTGGTGTGCTTCTAAGCTGAGTATACAAAAGGAACGTAGTATAGAAAGCAACTGTGAGAGATCTTTTGGGAAACAAAGTCAAGTGAATTGTTGGAAAATAGATGTGGAATGGACCTCGTGGATTAGGGATTCCATTTCCCTGTTGTCCTTCCAGACAAACCCATACAATCTCATAATCATTACCCTTTTAATGCCTTCCACCTGCCCCAAAATTGAGGTGATGCTGCCAGTTTCAAACTCTTCCAGAAGAGAAATGCAGTGGAAAAGCTCTGAAACCCTTTAACTCACCGAAGAGGTGTCCTGAATACAATAGGATAAGGGTGACAGAGGCAAATGTGCCCTATAAGCTTGGTGCCTGTTTGTATGAGACTATTCAAACAAGCTAGTGAGAAGGTGGGACTTTGATAGCAAAGCAAATGAGACATTTCTTTTTCCTTCCCAAGAAAATGAAATTTAGTTAATGAAAAGAATTGCTGTCCTTTTTGACAGAACTATTAACAGAACATGATACTCATGCAGTCAAACTCTTGGGTCATTAAGTCCAATTCTAGCTCATTGCAGGTAGCTATCATTCATAACCCCACTCTATGAAAGACCTTTTAAAGACAGATAGGAACTTCTAAAATTGCACAGTTTCATTAGCACTGGGATTTGCTGCTCACTCAGCCTTTATTCGTGAAAATTCGTGGTTCCTTTCACAAAAAAGTAATCAAGGTAACTTTTCATCTTTGAGAAGTTCTGATTTTAGAGTCAAGTGACTCCAAGTGTGGTGTCAAATGAACATCTGATCAAGTTAATACATTAGTAATATGTGAGTTGAACATCAGTTTGGTTGGTAATGAAAACTGTGTTGAAATTAAGCATGGCATTCTAGACTCATCACCATTGCCTTTAAACCAACCATACTTTCTAATAATTTGAGTGATATTGTGGTTATATTTTTATTCATGTTCTGTATGCTCCTCAGCCCTTTTAAAGCTGGTTTCCCTTCTGTGTTTCAGTTTGTGGTTTTCTAATTGTAATAAATATTTGTTTATGGAAAGGGCGACCAACTGTCTCCACCCTCCCCAGCCTTAACTGGAACAGTGAAACTTAAATTCGAGTAGTCGAAAGGCTTCATATGTTCAATTTCCTGTTGTTAACCTCTGTTGTATGTGAAAAGGCTGTGGAAATGGGTGTATAATCTTGTAATTAAATACTACCAGAGTTGTGTATGAACAGATTGCTGAGGGGAGGAGTGCTTACTAGACCACATGTTTAAGAGTTTTGCCTCCTTCAGGTCCTTTACTGTCATTGATTGTAGCTAATCTATAACCTCCAGGTGATTGCTCATGTGGTACTGGCATTGCCACTGCGAGGAGAGATGTGCTCCAATTTGTTGCTGTGCCTTTACAAAGGCAGGCAAGAAATCAAAGCGGTGATTTTTTTAACTAAAAATTTGGTCCCATTTGATAATACTTTAATGGGATGAAGAGGCTCTTTTTCTAGCTCAGTCTCAGCAAGTTTCAAAATCAAGCTTTGAGCAGTATCCATAGTAATCGTTATAAAAAAGGGACAGAACTTTTTATTTTGGATGGGTTTTGCATGCCTGTGCAAATGTGAAAATTGGGTCATTTGAGAGATACATGTGCCCCCGTATATGCAGTGTGGTGTTACGTTAGACACAGCTTACCTTTTTGTTCTCGAGTTCTGGTTTGACTTTCTTGTCATTTCCATATCTTTGGTATTTCTTTCTTGTTCAAAATGGTTATATTTTTGGTGTGGCTAACTCTGAAATTCACAAAGTTCCCTGAGTTAGGGAGTGATGATGATTTTTAGAAAAGGGACAAGAAAATGGAACTGCAAAGAGCAAGCACTTTCAAATACTTCATTCAAGCAATGCTCAGCTGTTTGAACTCTAAACTCCTTGGTTTAAGATTTGTGAAAATTACCAACTTCCAAATTGGAATCTCAGCATCAGGATATTTTGTGAAAGGATAATAGGGAGGTTTCTGATTACTCTGGGCCTGTGATGAGTATTGTTTCCTTAAAGCTGAGGACTAGGGAAAGGTTTAGCTTTTTGACTAAAAAAGTCAAAAGCTTAGTATTTTAGTTGTAAAAATTACTTAATTTTTCTAAATAAAAGGCATTTTCTTTTCTAAAGTAGCTTTTGTTAACAATACTTTTTTTTTGTAGAGGTCAGTAATTTTTTTTTTCTTAAAACACTGATGTGATCAGCTTAAACTTTGAGTGACTATAGCTGTACTTTTTAGCAGTCTACATTTTTGTGCATAGCTGAATAAGAGAAACAAAAGTCATATTGAAATAGTAGCAATTCCTGGTTTGGAAATACAGGAATTTTGTAATAGAATTTATAATAAAATCTTTTCAGATTTTAATCTTTTCAATCTTTTATGTTTTATGCAAAGTTCCACTTTATTTGCAGCTGAGGGGTCATTAAATATAGGTACTTTTGTGTACAACAGAAATTTTGGCAGTTGTAAGTTCTTACAGATTTGTCTTAAGTGCTGCTAATACCATTTTTACAGATGAAAGTGTTTTACTGTTCAAGGTTCCCTTACAATATGTGCAGTGTGAGATTGAGTATATTTTAGATTTTGTGACAACAACCTGATCTCTGCCTACTTCCTGAAGGAGACTATTGTGACTTGGCTGATGACGTAGGAACCAATAAGATTCCCATATTCTGTCCCACATAGAAATGCAGAACAAAAATCTGTTATGGTTTTCATGTAGGAATGTGATATGTAAGTTTTACGTACACACCACATAAGTGTACTTGTATAACACTTCATGAAAATTTATAAATATGAAATAACATCATTATAGCACATTTTTCTAAATTAAAGTTTACAGTAGGAGTTTGATAAGTTTTGTCATGCAAACTTATGTCTCAGATGGAATCAGAAGTTTGAGGAGTGGTTTTGTCTTTCTTTGAGGAACCTACAAAATTAATAAAACCTTTGCAATTGCTCTCTATATATGTGTAGCACATTTGTTTTTAATGGTTAAGTTAATTTTCAGTTTTTAATTAGCAATCGGGATAAGGAAGTACTAAAAGGGTACAGTTACTTTGTGATTGTCATTTAATCTTGCCTGAATTTAAAAGCTGAATTTAGTGATTGTTGTGATAGGTAGTACTTTAAAATATGTAGAACTAAATCTGTTTACTCCTTTTAAAATAAACTATTCTTTTTCATTCATGATTGATGTGGAGGAGAGCTACCTTTAAATATTGCAACTCTATTGTTTTTATAGAAATCTTATCAATTTTACACACTCTATTTATCTTTTGCTTTACCCATTATTTTTTCTTCATCATTCCATAGTATCATACAAACCCCAATGTTTTACTTCCCAGAACAAAGCTCCTAGTCAAAGTGGAAAGCTTCACCTCACTTGAAGTGGTGGGCATCTTATCGTCCAGTTTTCTTTCTTCTGCTTGTGTGTACTTGTTCAATGGTCTGTGATATTTGTTTTTCATGCAAGTGCTATACTGAGTTGATTTCTAAAAAAGTAGTCTTACCTTCAGTTGTGTCCTAAAAGGAACTACAGTAGTTTGGTAATTGTGGTACTACATTTTTATGTCTACCTCTTCCCTTCTCCCTTATCTCCTGCTAGTTTTGAAGGACTTCTCACCTATCCTTGTGAAAACTACATTCAATTACAAATACAAAGTGGTTCTGAATTTGAAACTCTAAAGCATCTGTTTCAGAAAAAAATTTTTAAGTGTGCATTTTATGTGGTTGGTCATGAAGAACTCTTTCCTTATGAGAAGGGAGAAGGAAATAAATAGAGGAAAAAACTCGTCTCATTTAGGTCAGAATGTGAAGAACTTCAGTTAACTAAGGCCCTGAATATTAAAGTAAGCAAGGAATTATACACGGCAAATAAGTTTCTTGGGGTATCTATAAGGTTATATAGATATAAAGTGAAGTTTGCAGATTCAGTGGAATAATTGTATTATTTTATTCTAAAATTGTGCTTTACCTGTGGTTATTACTTATGCTGGCTCAGAAACAAATGAAGAACAGCGGTGCCTTTTTTTACAGCATATATAGGAAAATGGTCTTTGAGAAGTTAAAGAAAAACTGATGTACAAAATAATATAACAAATCTGCGTGTTGTTATTAAAAAAAATACTTTTGTGCAAATATGAAAGGACTTCATTTCTAGTTAGAAGGGGCACTGATAGATTATTCACTTGTCATTATCACTGTCTTCATGTTCACATGATGCTACTGGAAGGGATGCTGTTTGATCATGATACTGTGGTGCTTATGCTTCAGTACCAGTATTACATTTGGGTGATACTGTTATTCTCCTTTATTGTTTTAAGAGCCAGCTTTGAGTTCAGTGGTCAAAGTTACTGTTTTCTTTCATATGGTAGATAGGAACAGTTGTAAATTAAATTTGACCATTTGTCGCATTTGGGGTGTTTGTAAATTTAGTATTTATTTCAAACATTTCTAGTGTAAATTTGATGTGAGTAAACCTCAGACTATTAGCTGTAAGGATTCTTGTGTTGCAGTGCAGGAACTTTTATCAATATTTGCTACTTATCTAGTATTTTTAATATCCCATATTCTTATTTGCATAACGTCATGCAAGTGTAAACTGGAAGACTAAAAATACCATAAAAGTTATAAGCAAAAATAATCAAAGAATAATTTAAAAGAAAATTTTGAATAATATTTCAAGATGATTTGGCCTGACCTCTCTCTGCTGTTTGATAAGAGAAGTTTAATTAATATTGTTTTTAAGTAACTGAGAAAAGGGAGAGTGGACAAATATTCCTGGTAGCCATTTGTGCAATGTTCCTGTTTATGCACATTTTTTGTTCTAAATCTCACAATACTTGGAACAAAAATGTCTGATAGGTGTTCTAAATGAAGTAGCACCACATTTTAAGAACTATATTGAGCCAAATTCAATTTAAATTTAAAAATTTGGAATAATATGAACAAAGACAATATCTATTTTTATAGCTTCCTAAAAGATGTGCTCACATACGTTTATTAGCGAAGTCATACTCTCTAAACCAGAATTTTGAGTACCCAAATGAAACCCAGGGAAAAGAAGAGTATGTTTTGGGAAATACAAAGTGAATAAGAAAGGTGGTCAAACTGCAGAATAGTAGTTATCATAGCCATTTTTCTAACTTTGATATTATCCATTGAGGCTTATTGTTGTCATCATTCTTGATGAAATTAGTGGAAATAAGTGAAGTGATTCCTCACTCGTAAGTTATATCCTTATGGCTCATTTCATTTATTTTGACTACCTTGTGATTTTAAAAAAGGAGAAAATAGGAAAAATTCCTCATGTGTGTATATATAAATTCTAAAGTATTTTGATCTATACTGTCTCCATAAGTCTTAGCAAAGAAAAAAAAAAAAGAAGGTAGGCTTTATAGCACATTTGGAAAATGAGTTTGTCAAGAGTGTTTTTGCTAGAGATTAATCAAATGTAATGGTTAGCTTAAAAATGGTAGTCATCTTAAAACTAATAAAACTCTTAGGTAGCTGTGGTAAAACATAAGTGAAACCTGATTTTATGAGGCTCAAAGGAACTGCTGATATATTTCCCGCATCCTAGCTATGTGTTCTAAAATGCAGGAGGTAGGTTGAATTTCCTTTTGGTTTGTGTTTTTTGTCTGTGATTTTAGGTAAGTAGAGGTGCTCTATTTGAAAATTTTGCACTTGACAATTTTTTATCAAGTGCAAATAGATATAGGTAAATCAATCATAGGTAAATCATCTGACTAGTTTTCTGATATATCAAATCTTAAGTGTTTAAATTTATGTATTTTTAAACGTATTTTGCATAAGGCATAATTCTATATCGCATGTTTAGGCTGCTGCAGAAGACTGCTTTTTTTCTGTGTGTGTTAAGAGGGGTGCTGATTGTTGTTGCTCCCTGTAAAGGAGATTATTCTAGTGCAACAGCTTAAACCCAAACAAATTCCAAACATTCAGATCTCATGCATCTAGGAAATCCCAGACACTTTTTAATTTTGTGCTTACAAGCTAGATTTCCTGAAGAAGCTGTGAACTTCTGTACAAAAAAGTGAATGCAATTAAACAGCTAATTATCAAAATGAAATTCAACCAGATTACCTGCTGCCAAGATTTCTCACTTAAATTACTTAGGAAAAAAACTTAAGGACCCCATTGCAGGCATATATTAACAAATGTGTTCTAGAGTACTGTAGTGTCTGTAGCCTTCCGATTCTCGTGATAGTTTTGTGTCAATGTAAACTCACCAAAACCAAACTATCCAGAAGTCTATTATTTCTGTTGATGATTTGGAGGTATTTATAAATTTGCCTTGGTCAAATTGCAAAACTGAAAATGTTAGGGATGCCTTTTTCTGACAAGAGTAAATTTACTTGAAGGGTGGGATTAAATATTAGATATTAAAAAGAAAAAAAAAAACAGGGATATAGAAACTTGTCCTCCTTTTCAGGTATTCATTGCAACTTCCAGGAAGTTACCATTGTATAATATGTTTTCATATGCATTAAGTACATTTAGGGCAGTGGGAGGCTTTCTTGGCTTCAATCTGTCCCCATACTTTTCTTCTTTACCCCTTTTTTCACTTTCCATTCAGTAAAACATTTGGATGTGAAAGGGAAGGATCTGTATTCCAAAACAATCCCCATTAACGTGATCATAGAAGATCACAATGGTAGTAGCTGTATGCAAGATGTGATAAAAATACTGTTACTGCGTGAACAGCCAACACTGGGAAGGTGCACTAAGGAAACATCTTTCTGTAGTGACTTCTTTTTTTTTTGTTTCAGAATAGTATGTTTCATTCAATATGGTGCTTCTTACATTCTTATTTTCAATACAAACATTTCAATTAAGTGCATTTGGAAATCAGAACAAGTGCCAGATAATGAGTATTCTGCATAAAATTTAATGATGGTCCAATTATGGCTGAAGATGTTTTATATCTTTTAAGAGACAGGTGTAATAATGAAGCAGATGATTAACTGCACAGGTCCAGGTCTTCAGTTGATTAAGTAAGAAAGAAAAACCATTTGCCTCATACCTGTTTTATTCTTGTTGAATGTCTGAGAGTTAACAGTGTTTCAAATCAGTGCTACTAGCAGACTGAAAGGGAAGAATGTATTGTTGACTTTTTTTATTTTTCAAAGCACATTGATGCAGAATGTTTGTGTTTCAACACTGACCTTGATTGAATGTGGTAGAGGAGAGTGCTTGCTGTTACTTTTCTGGTAGTCATATCCTAAAATATACTAAGACAGCTTAAATACCAGTTTGGAAGCAGTAAAATGTTCAGTAACTCCCTTAAGATCCAAGATAATCAAATAAAAATAAATATAATAGTACTAAATCCCCAAATAAATGCAAATACAAATCAAAACAGCCCTATCCTATGTATTTTGAAATGTTTGATATATTTTTTCATTTTTAAGAGTGGGTCCAAACGCGCCCAAATGAGGCTGCATGAATTATACTGTGTGTTACATGCAAAATATCCTTTTCTTCTGATTGAAAGCATACTAATGCTACTAATAAGTTATGAATTTTTAATTTCTTGCTTCTTGAAACAGAGAAAATAATTTAAAAAATGCTTGGTTTTCATTATCACTTTTTATTACAAAACAAGATGAAATCTTTGTTCCAAGCAGAAGAAAGTTGAAGTACATGATACTATTCCTTTTGTTGCCAGTTCTATTCTGGGTATCTATGTCTCAAACTAGATTCAAAAGTTACCAATAAAAGAAAAAAAAAAGCACCAAAACTTCATAGTATTAACTGGGATTATGTTAATGATGTGTAATCTTGCTAACTAAAAATGTATGTCTTAACTGAATTCTCACTCTCATTCTTTATTAATTATTGTTTTTCAAAGACTTTTTCTATAAATTCAAAGGAGGTAATTATCAGTTTTTTTTGTCGCAGAATGCTTGTTTTATAGTAATTGTCACTTTTTAACTTTTAGTTTCTGATGATGGAGGAAAGGCACAGTTGAAAAAAATGTGGAAAAAATTTTTACTTGTGATGCTTTTGGTGCTATTTAGTTAATGACTTGTAATTCATTAATGATTATGCATACTTACTGAATGGGTCGAGTTAATATCTGGTTTTGTTGTCATTGTGCTGCACTTACTCATAATTTAAGAAAGCCTGTGCAAAATAAGATGTTACCGATTGCTTGTGATTTGTCTTCTGATTCTCATTTTCACAGGAGTTACTCAAAAATTGAAATAAATAATTATTTCAGCATCCTTCAGGTGTAAGATATGCTATTCCTAGCTGAATTTTATATAAAATTTGGATATCCAGTTTGAACTTGCATAGAATGACTTTTTCAGGGTATGTACTTTCCTTTTGTAGTTCTATATATTGTTCATGGATGGTTAACATTGTTTGACTTGTTGCTTGCCAGTAAAGCTGCTTTTGTTTAAACCTGGACATTTATAAATAGTGCCTGAAGTGATCATCTGTGAAAAGTTAACCTGAACTGAATTTGTTAGGATTGTACCCCAGAGCATTATCGGGCATTTAGTTTTTTCAAAGTTAGTGTTCATTTCTGAATGAGGAAGTTCTTCCTTATGGCCCCTAAGCCACCAAAGTTAGTCATGTTCCTTTAGCAGGGTTCTTCACTAAGTAAGATTATATTGTCTAGTTCTTCCACTCTGAAATTCGTTGTGTAGAAGTTACATTGTCTCTTGGGTTTTGGTAGCTATCACAACTGTTCAATTACCAGGTAAAAGAATGGAAGGAGAAGAAACAACAAATGTTTAAAAACATGACCTAAGGTACCAACTCAGTAGGTACAGGAAAACATCAGTCAGGATAGTGTGTAGAAGTTGTGTGAGAACAGAATACTGGCTTCTTCGTGTAAATTTTTCTTTTGATTCCTGTGCTTGACAAATTTCAGTTGTTCAGGTAATTCTGATTTGACTACTTTTAATTTTGGAGGCAGGTGTGATGGGGGAGGGCTGGTGAAAAGCATACCTCTCACACTTGTATGTACAGTTTTTCTAAAGAAGTATTTAGGACATACTTAATAAGAGGAAAATGTCTTATTTTTCATAGTTCTATTGGAAGTTACTGATTCACTTGCTGAAACTTGGAAGAAGTAGAAAACAAACCAGCAGAAGGCAGAGATCCAAATGCTTTGGCAGATTTAAAATTAAGTGAAGACAGAGGCACTATTATTTATAAATCATATTAAGGGTTAGGCAGTCTTAATTATAAATGAAAGCCATCAATATTATTGTTAATTTTTAGTCAAATGATCTAGTAATTTGTAGAAAACTTGATGATTCTATAAATTTGGAGAATAGCTGCTTGAGTTTTGTAGCATTTTTTTTTCCACAAACCAAAGAAAAGAACCATATTACTTCTGAATTCACCAGCCTTTATTCTGATTCTTCAAATTAAATTGAAAACAAATTTATGCTTTTGGTTCCCTGGAAGTGTTGGGGGTTTTGGTTTGTTTGTTTTCTCTTGTGTAGAAAAATGCCACATTGAGTTTCTCCCACATTGTTTTTTGTGATGTGACAAAACAAATCTGGTTTGTGTGTGAAACAAATCTCTTATACTAGAGAGGCTATCTTTAATAACTGATGAAATACAGTTGTGGTAGTTGTGGCTTCCTGAGATCACAGAGACAGACTTGTTTGTGTTCATTTGGTTTTCTTTAAAATTTAAGTGTACCACCAACTATAATTTACAGTTTCCTAGGGAAATTGCATTTAATATGTGGCTTAAAATGTGTTTTCTGTAAATACCTGTGGTTTTAAGATGGCTGTATTTTTGGTTAACTGGATATGTTCATTTATTCAATAGCAGTCTTTTGGAACCACAAAAATGAAAAGCTTTTAGCTTTGGGTTTCTTGGTCTTCCCTCTACCTCCATGAATTGTATAATGCTATTCATATTTTACTATGCCCTTAAAGTAAAAAGGGCTCTTTTGACCAGCATACTCATTCAGGAGTTTAAATGTGGTTATTTGAAAAAAAAAAAGATCCTCAGTAACACAAATTCTAATCTGTAAAGTAGTGGGGTTTAATTGTTTAGGAAATTTTGTTTCTTTAACTCAAATCCGTAGGCCTTTTCTTGGATTGCCCTTACTACCGAAGGGTAAAAAGGTAATAAGTTTAAGGAAGGTAGCTCTCTAAAATACTTTATTTCCACTTTCAGTTTAATGTAACTTTCAGCAGAATCAGCTGTGAGCATCTAACCGTGTGCATATAAAATTAGTTTCTCAAGTGTATTATTTACAGGGATGTATTGGAGTTGTACTTTAATTCTGTGAAATATTTTTTTTTCAGCGAAAGTTTATTTTTCTGGTAAAATCAAAGAATTTTGATTTTCTTTTGTCCGCCTTGTCCCTTTCTTCACTTTCAGTGTAATGTATTGAAACACCTCGGGTTTTCCTAGGCTGACAGGTAGAAGAGGGTGCACTGTTATAATTAATGAGTCAAGAAACATTTTTCTCATCACAATTGTGTGATTTACCAAATAAAACACTGACAATTTCTCTAAATGCTAAACCATCAATATAGCAAGTGGTTTTTCAAAAAAACAGCACAAAATATATATACATATACACACGTAGATAGATATGTGTTTATATATATATATAGAATGAGGAGAACTGAAGAAAACATACCTACCTTGGGAAAAAATATACCCCCTGGTAAACATTCCTTTTTGGTACATATTGAGACATTCCTCTTATCTCTTTGTAGAATTTCAAAAGATACAATTCATATTTGTAACTGCAAAAGTTCTTTCTAGTGTTTTGTCTGCTACAGATTGCTGTGATGAAACCAAGAGGGGAAAACAGAGGCAGGGAGTTGAATGGCTTTCAACTCTTGGTTTTATAATTAGTATTTTCTGCATATCTCTCTGCACAGAAGTTTATTCTTTGCTTTGGTAGATGTCTTTTACCATGTATACTAATGCAAGCTTAGCCATCCAGTTAAGATTATTCTGGTATACTGAATTGCAGACGTCTCTTGCTCTGGTCATCAGATCCACTACTCTCCTCTGTTTAGCACCTTCTGTAGCCTGGCCCTGTGCCAATGCAGTGTCCTTGACCTGCCTTTCAGATCATGTATATATTTGTAAGGACAGCTTCTTGCTTATTTAAGCACTCTAAATTATACTGGAATATCCCCAAACATTAAATATTCCTTTAATTTCAGTGTTCAGAAGTTTGTTCCTATTGGAAAAGTAAAATTCTTTTGGTTTCAACCAGCTGTGCTTTACTATCAACAGCTTCTTAACTTTTTCTTTGCAAATAATTTAATGCTTTCTAGTGTGTCAGATGTCCTTTGTAGATGGCCAGGGTGTGGATGGAGTCTTTGTATTGCCAAGTCTATATAAAAATGGCAGAGGCCTGTGTAAGAAAAGTCTTTTAACTGTCTCATAAGACCTATCTCATAAGAAGATAATGGATGACCAGTTAACTCTTGTGAAGTCTCCCAGATCCCTTTATTCATTACAATAAAATACCCAGCTGGTTACCTTACTGACTTTTTGTGAATTGTTTGTTTAAAAGACTTTTGAACTTCCTAACAAGCACTTGTTACAAATTTGAAGGGATTTGACTTGGAAATGTTGACACAGTTTAGTTATTGTCATTGCATTCCATTGTTGATTAATTTTACTTGGAGTCTCTTTATGAAAAGAGATTATGTTTTTAGATTTAAAATGTGTTTTTAATGAAAAAGTACAGTTGCAGATACTCAATGATGCTAACACTTAGCCAAATGTTACTGTTTCTGTTCTGAGTTACATCATAATTTTCATGATGGATGACCCAATTTTATAGCCAGGAAAATAGGAGTCATTTTTTCAGACCATTAGTTTAGTACCTGCGGTGTGTATCGTCACTTCAGCTGTTTGCTTCAAACCATTTGTGAAAGATTATCAGAATTTACAAAGGGAAGTCCTGCTCTGAGAATGAGCAAAGTGAGGTGTTGGAAGGAAATCTGGTGTACCTTTGTATAAGAAAGCATCAGCCTTCTCCCTCCTCACCTCATGCCCAACTCCCAAAAGACACATGACGTTAATTTTTAATACCTTTGATATTTTCAAACATTTAATATGTGGCTTTTTTAAAAATATAACTTTTCAGAAAGTTCTTAAAAGGGAAAAATTGTGGTTTGGGTTCTTTCGAAGTTCTTAAATGAATGGTGTATGCTGTAATATCTTTTACAAAGAACTTTTCCTCCCATAGGGGTAAGGAGTATTTAAAATGTATTTAGGTTAATTGCAAATTAAAAAAAGAACAAAGTTTTAAATGGTCTAGTGATCTGAATTAAAAAGAAAAAAGTTTTCCATATCAGTTTTTATTTGGTCATTCCTGTCCTAATTTTATTAGTGTTGCAGTCTTTCATAGCATCCTTTGAGAATACTGGGATAGCCAAGACCTGAATTTCTAATTTGGAGAATTGTGTCAGACTTTTCCCTTCTGCTCTTAGTGAGTTTTTTTGGGTTTGGTTGCTGTTTGTTAAGCCTACTTTCCTTAGGTAAATGAGGTTTATGAGACTGTGGTATGCCCTTTCTGGTCCCTTCTGACCTGTTTGTTCATTTCAACCACCAGAAGGATTTTTTAAAAATATGTTTAATTTTTTTAAGGTTGCCTGTGTTCTATGAAAATTGGTGTCTGTTTGCCAGTTGAGAGAAAAAGCTCTTAAAGGGCTTCAGTGAAGCAAAGGCTTCAATGTTGAGTTTTACTATCACTTTAGTAGTTCATAAGCACTTCAAATGCAAGTAAGATTTCTTGAGCCATATTCAGCTTCAGCATCCAGATGTATTATTTTTGATACTGATCAATTACTTCAATATATAGCCTCACGTTTCTTAAAGAATTTTTCTTTTTTTTTGAGATTAAATTTTATCTGGAACTTCAAGCAAACTTAAATCAGAGAAGCAAAATTAAGATATTTCTTTTTGATTAAAAATACCTTGTTTCTGCAAGATAGGAACAGAAATCACTTTAACGTCTATTGTACTTACTAATTTTAAATAGCATAACCTTTATAGCCAAATGCCTGCTTTGGGTATGTTATCACAGTAATCATTATTTAAGTTAGGGACCATTATTAGTCATAGGATTGTTCATGTTTGTTTTGTACTTAGGTAATCTGTGTCCAGCTAACCCAGAAGTGCTAAATATAGTTCTGCCTTTTACAATAGCTTTTCATTGCTGAATCGTTAAGGATCATGATTAAATATAGAAGATATTTCATACACCATTTAGTAAGTGATTTTGTATAGGCCTATAGTATTTTTAAGGCAGCTGCTGTGAGTGGCTGTTTTATGTCTCTGTGCTTGAGGATTGCTTTTTTGTAGTTAATATTCCTTATAACAATATAATAAACACCCTAATTTTTGTGTCTCTAATCTAACTTGTTTGGATTTTAAGATTAAATCCTAAAGAAAATGGCAATAATGTACTGTATTAAATCAGTGACTTTGCTAGTCTTTAGTTAAATATAATTTGATGTGCATGTCTAGCATGTAGCCATTGTATACATCATAGAATATAATATGCAAAAACCAAGAATAATGAAAAAAACTCTGTTTGTCCGGTTTATATTAGCTGAAATATGCTCTCCCTTTTAGCCCTTCTTATATGGAATGAATTTCTATTAGAATTTCATATTTTTAGTTTTTCTGTATTTTAGCCTCTAGAGGTTCTAAATAGATTCTTATCTATTTATAATATTGCATGTAGCCTATATTTTTAGGCATTCTTTTCTCTTAATTATGCCAGAATAGAGATAGTGCTTTAAAGAAAATGCTTATGGAGGATGTCAATGATGAAGGTATTTTTTAGGGGAAGATTTACCTACAGAGATATTGAAAAAAAAATATGTATTTCTTAAAAAAAGGGACAGTTCAATTTCTCAGTGATTGTATGCTCCCCTGATACAGATGCAGATATTTTGAATATGATCTTTCTTCCTCCACCATCCGACTTCTTTCTGCAGAGTCGTGCAGTGAAGTCATAATCCTGTGTTTCACATCCATCTGTTACCATAGAAATGATTGTAATAACCTAAATTTAGCATGATGTCTTTCCTGCAGGATCAAGCAGGAGGATTGAATGGGTTGTATGTGAAAGAATCCCTGTGGAAATCAGAATATGTTAGCAAAATCTAAATGCTTTGATAAATTTATATGACAAAAAAATACATCTCAAGTAAAACACATTGTGCTGCTTGTAGGTTATTTAAGTCATCATATATGAAATCTGCCACATACCAGGCAAACTTAATGCCATTAATTCTTTTTTATCCTGTCCAGGATAAAAAAGCTAGTACAACACACAACATTCACTGGAAGACACATATGTAAATCTGATGGAACACTTTAATTTTTGAGACTATTATCAGATTATTTAATGTGGTCTGGTTATATTAAAATGAAAGGATGGAGCTTAGAATTTACTGTGAAAGTGACAATTTATTTTCATGTTTAAAAATGCAAACCAAACTTCTAAAAAGTTCTTTTCTAGATGTAGACCAGAAATGAATTTTCACTTCTTAGAAGAAACACAATTTCTCATTGTTTGGTTGAAAGCAGTGAGTTCTTTATTGCATAACTTGGGTCCTGGCTTACGACATTTATATTTTTTGGATAGATGCCTGTGCACAGAATTCTACCAATGTCACATATGTTTCTGTCTCAAAGAAAGATAAAAAGAGAACATATTATAAGTGTTTAGGAAAGCTGTATAACCAGAACTTTGAAATTAGGTGATGTCAATACTACTTCATACGATCATCAGGAGAAATCCATTGAATGGATTAACTGTTATAAACACGGGATGCCAGGTTCTTCACATAAAGGATGATCTTTGGTCATCTGATGACCACCTAGTCAATATATATTGTTTCATCACTAGTAAGCAAGCAGCTGCATGAATTACTGACTTCATGTTACTTCATGTCGTTTTTGTGCTTCAAAACAGGATTGCTAATCTCTTCGTGGTCCTCATGGAGTATTTGAGCTATAAACACAATTTGAATCACTTTTTAGGGTTGAAGCATTAATATTGTCATTTAATAGATAGAAAAATTAGGCACAGAGGGATTCACATCAAAAGTATCTGTTAATTTCGAGTGCAATGCTTGAGTTATTTGCAAAATCATTTTTTAAAGTATTTTGTATTTAATATCATGTAACACAAAATATATTCAAACCATAGCTTTCATTAACAAGTTTAGATGATGAATGCTAAACATTTATGTAAAATAGATCTTTGAACTAAGAATATATGTTTTTAATTTTTAGATTATTTTAAAAACTTTTCATGCCATTATTCATATCCATGCAAAATAGTGGCTTCCTCAATATTTATATCCTACAGACTGCTCCTATTAGTGCTGATGGTGATGATAACAACTTTGAGAGCCCTGGTCTAACATTCTGTAAGCTCCTGGCTAACCACCTTAATTGATTTGAGTACCTGAAATCAAAGCTGGTGTTCTGTGGAAATGTTTTGGGTTTCTTTTTGCCAGTACTATGTCGTAAGTCTGACAATGTTTTCAAGAGGTAGAACATAAAAAACAGCAGGGTCTTTTATGCCTTATTGATAGATAAATAGTTCTGCAGACAGAATATTGAAATTTTTTTCATAATTGTTTTATTTCACTGAAAAGTAAGAATTAGGCAAGACAAATACCTTAGCTGGTGTTTTTTTTGGATTAGTGACTGATACACATGCTGTAAAAAAACAGTAGTAGCTTTTTCCTTATGTTGAAACTTGTAGTGGATATTCTGCTAATAAAAGGTATCTAAGTCAGGTGTAAGATCATTATGTTGTCTTTTGGTGCTGTATGACTGTAGCTCTTCCCTGTTTGAACCAAAAGTGGTAAGGTTTGATAAAATAAATTTTCCTTAGAACTTGACGTCTTCTCACTTCCGTGTCAGAAACTCTAATTGGAGTAAATATCATGTAACTTTTAAAATTTGTTTGGGGTTTCTTCACATTTTAATTTGTTTATAATTTCTGTGACTGTTCTTTTTGGGCTAAGCAGCCATTCAATGTAAATAAATAAGTGAAGGCGCAAAGCTGTGGTAATTTGTATCATACTGCCCCTGATTAAATGTGTTAGATAGTCTTCTTATTTTTAAATTAGGTGATAATACAGTGTATTCACAAAGTATTATATAGGAGTATAGAACAAAGGAAGTATTGTATGGTTCATGGGCTATAATGGATGAATGTTGGAGTTGGAATAACAATTTAACAAACAATTGGTCTTGCCTTTCACTTGAAGAATTACTACAATAAAGATACATTTTTTATTAGATCACAATTTTTTTTAAAAAAACAATCCATTAATGAGTGATAAATATCTTTAATGTAAATACTGCATTTTTTTCTGTAATAAAACGAAAACTATGTTATACTTCAGGCTTTTGAATATTCTTTTTCACAAATGCATGTGAATGAAAATGTATCAAACTAGTTTTTTAATGTGTGAATGCAATGCAATGGTGTTGATGTAATAAAAGTGGATATTTGATTAAATGTACTGATATTTAAATGACTGTCAACACAAGTGTTACATATTAGTACCAACAATAATTGTTTTCCTTCAATGGCTACAGCCTTACTAAAGCACACTTTTCTAAATTTGATGGAGTTTGAAGTTCCTAGTCCAATATAATTTAGTTTTCAGCTGAAATTACTGAATGATGTTTAATAAGTAAACAGTTATAGAAGTGGGAATATAAGAGCAGCTATGTGTATGGGTTGGGTTTATTTTTTTTTCCTTTTCTGCTAGACTTGTACAACAGTCATTTCCTTTAAATTTGCCTGTATTTGTATATTTTTCACTTTTCAGGTAAGCTGTTATTTCTCTTCCTCTCACTTGAAAACCAGCTTTTTAGTAACATTTTAACCACTCCTCATACTCTGTCATTACACCACACAGGTAAGTTGCTTACCCCTTGAATAACTGAGATGGTGTCTTCTAAATAAGTAGCATGCATGGAATTTTTGTCACCTTGTGGTAGACATGTCCTTTCTTTTCTTATGGAGTTCAAGAAAACTGCCTATTTAGTCAACTTCATTATTGGACTGTAGCTGTTTCAAGATATTGTATTCATAATGAACAATGAGTACTCATAAAGACATTTGTGTTTACAGAGTTTTATATTCCAGGTTTGTACTCCACTGTAATGTAAATCCAGGTAAAAGTAAAATAGCAATTCAGTTTGTGAACAAATGTAATCTTATGTAGAACTTTAATGTTGCTGCTTTCATATATCAGTAAGATTAAGTGCAACTATCAAATTAAGAGGTCCTGTAGATGTTGATTAATGGCTTAGAACATAATAATACTTCAGCTTTACTGTTGTAGTGTATTGGCTGGACACTTGCATCAGAAGGGTCAAATGGTATTCATTAATTACTAGAAAGTATTCTCAACTCTTTATGACCAGGATTTAAGCAGATTGATATGTACTATCCTGCTTTTAGAACTCTATTTTATAGTGACGGGTTATGTTTGCATGTGAGTGATACAGCTATGTGTAAAATGCACAACTCAGAAAACATTCTGGGGTTTTAGTTACTTGATTATATTCATTGAGAAACCTGATTGTGTTGGTCATAGTCCCACTTGGCCTTTGAGGGAATTTGTTCCATGGAGGGTAAAAAATGGACTAATTAGAGTGAGCATCTGGCCCAAACCTTAAGTGAAACAGATATTTCTGGATAGACGGTTGGTTTAGGAGCTCAAGCACCATCGCTGTGTGTTCTCAGGTTTCTCTAGATATGCTACTTCCATTTGGAGAGTTTAAACAAAATAAGTGGATTGAGGCTGAATAATCAAGAGTATGAATAAGAGGATCTGACTACTGCTTCATGGGAATTTTCAGAGCCTTCTTACAGTTTCTAGTACAGGTTATAGAGAAATACGTAAGTTTTTAATTCAAGTAATTAGAACATAATTTGGGAGTCTTAGTCAGTTGAGGAGGTAGTGAAATAAGACTTAATCTCATCATTCTAAACTCCTAAAAATGAATTAAAAAATGAAGAAATATTATTGTGGGATTTAGGTCTTTTGTATGAGGGGACTCTAAATATGTCTTACCTAGGCAAAGAAACCTAGATATTACTCTGAAAAACTATAGGTGTTTTCAGAAATGGATAAGATGAATTCAAAATAATCTGTATTGGTCTTCAGTAGAAAGTCAGATGATCAATTTCTGATTTAATTGTGGCCACAGATTTTTATCTGTGTTTCATCTTCAAGGAAGAGTCATACAAAGGACAGTCATCAACAGAGGGGAAGTAAAAGGAAAATCACTGCCTGAATAGGAGGTTCTCTTATCTAATGCTTTCTTTTAAACACAGACTGGTTTTTTTTGTTTGTTTTGGTGGTTTATTTGGTTTTCTTTCGCATTTGGTGGGTCTAAAAGTGGATATTGAATAAATCAAACTCTTACACAGAATTATATTCTAAACACAGTGGTATGTTCAGAGCTTTTACTCTCCTTGAATGTTATGACAAGCTCTGTATATCAACTCTGTGAGGATGTTTACATGTAACCTAATATACTACATAATATCCTAGCAACTGGGAATGCCGCCTGTATGTGTTAAAAGCAAGTGTAGCTAGTTATGCAGCTAGATTTATATCTGGCATAGCCTGTGTGCTAGATTTTAACCATTAGCAAGATGTTTGATTTGCAGGTTAGAAATGTCAGTGACGCTAAATAATTCTATCTCATTTGCTTTGTCTTTGGTTATGTGTTTTAGAATGAACTAGAATAGGAAAACAGCTCATTTGTAGGTGGCCAAAAGACAGAATCCTGCTTTGATTTTTTTGCAAGTTCTGTTATGTTCCTATTTAGACATTACTTAACAGAAGAACCTTCTATACACCTGTCAATAAGTCTTAGCACAATCAAATAGTATCTAAAATTATTAAATATATATTCAAAGTTATCAGCATTAACTTTTCTCATTTTTATTTGGTCTCTATGTATTTTTCTTTTCATGTTTAGGACTGTGGTGAATTTAATCACCCTTAGGTAGTGTAATAAAACACTTAAGATATCCTCTTCATCTTATATATCTTGGCCTCCCTCTTTGCATTGCCATCAATGCAGGAGAAGAGAAGGCTCATTTCTGCTACACAGTAATTTGATTTTAGGCTCAGTGAGCCCTAAATGATAATGAAAATGTAAGGAATTAGCCTAAAATTATTTGCATTTATAGTAGAAGTGGGGTTTTTTAGTGGTTTTTTAGTTGTGGGATTGTTTTTTTTTTTTTTTTTTTTTTTTTCAAAAATTTTTTTGCATTTAAAACCAGGATAATTNGTGGGATTGTTTTTTTTTTTTTTTTTTTTTTTCCAAAATGTTTATGGCAGTAAACCACTGGATAATTTTCTGGCATGACAAAAAACATTTTCAATTTTTACTGGCACAGAGAAGCTATCCCTTTGGCAGTTTTTTCCCCCAGATTTCTACATTCATGTGTAGATGACAACAAACTGTTTAGAATATTTCAAAGATATAGGGTATGTCTGGGAAGTATGTGGTGTTTTTCTTTGATTATTAACCCTCAATACAGCAGTTATAAAATATTTTGTGTGTAATGGTACCATATAAAGATGGTACTGGTAAGTCATCTCCCACCCTCAGATGT
This sequence comes from Rhipidura dahli, assembly GCA_013399225.1. Classification (NCBI taxonomy): domain Eukaryota; kingdom Metazoa; phylum Chordata; class Aves; order Passeriformes; family Rhipiduridae; genus Rhipidura; species Rhipidura dahli. Next base: position 26,464 of record VXAC01007031.1, on the reverse strand, counting down.
TTTGTCTATGTATGGCAAGTCATTATAACACCAAGTCAAAAAAATGTTTGTTGCATAGAAAAGCTGTTAAGTGTACAAGCTCTTAACACTCTTTAGGTATTTCTTGAGCATGAGAACTCATGCATACATGAGTTGAAACATACATGTTTCAAATAATTTTTTTAATGATTTGTCCTCACTATTCCAAGGCATCCTTAATTTTAAGATCTGATTTTTTGGAGTCCAGTTTGAGTATCTGACTCCAATTCTGTTGCTATTAGATCATTTGCCTCCTAAAAATTGAAATTCTTTACTACACAGTAATCAGAAAAATGTTTGGTTGGCTTGTCAGGTTTTTTTGAGATCAACTTTTAAAGTAAAAAATTTATTTTGCTCTTTGGAGACTTCAACAGAAGCAGTATAATCTGATACTTGTTTTGCACAAGATGGATTCAGAGCACAAGTCTTAATGTCTGTGCAGTCTCAAGAGGAAGTACTGAAATTCTCAAGAGGAGATCCTTAAGTTAAAGAAATTCACTTTGTATTTTATCTGGGGTTTTTTTTTCTTTTTTTTTTTCTTTCACAAAACTTGAATCTCAGCAGAGATTTTAAAATACAAAGTTTAGTTATTTTGCAGAATCTCAGAGGATGAAAGCAGAAAGGTTCTTGTCTTGTTTACCACTGCCTGCTGCTGAGGCTAGAAGAAACTAGACCCAACATTATTAGATTATAAATGTAAATGCTTGGTCACTAGAAGTTTAAAATATGTGTTTGGTTTTTGCGTTTTGGTTTTGTCATTCTGGTTTTAATGAACTAAGTCAGCCGAGCAATTTTCCAAGTAAAATAAGTGGAGTGTTGACTACTTCTAGTCCTACAGCCAAAGATGTACTTCTAGATTCAGCCTTTTCCTATTTCTGTTTCTAATAGCTTGAGGTTGTATCTGAGAATGTTTGAACCAGTTGCGTTTTGGTTGTAAATGTTTCATTGTCGTGCATTTAGTTTAACTCTTTGGCAAAGACAGGCTTGATGAATGCTTCGATGCCATGACTAGTTTTGAAAGTACATAAAAACTACATGTATTTAAAAGTCATGGAAATGATCTGAGATCTTGAGAAACTTTATCTGGTGGATATGAAGTGTACCCTATGGACATCCACAAACTTTCTCAAGCTTCCTCTTTCCCACATGTCTTTTATTACTGTGCTATGAAAGAAATAGTTTTGTGCCTGTTTTGTTGGAAGTCACTGTGTTTTGTCATATGGCATAGTGAAATGTTCTATATCCCTTGTGTAGTTGTGGTGTGTACTTGTGTGTCTTGTGTGGTGCAAACAATTTTTCAACAAGTGAATCATTTGAAAACCTTGCGTAATTTTTCCACATGTTCGATGAAGTGATATTTCATTGCTAAGCACCTGAAATGGAACTATATTTTAAAAAAGAGCCTAGGACAATTTCAGAGGTGCAGTCATAATTGGATGCATTCTTTACCCCAATCTGTCAGATTTGTAAACAAGGTTTACTATTGTTTCTACCAAATACTGGATATGGACGTATCATATATCTAATGTATTTAAATATTTTATCATATGAAGGAGGTCAGCAATGGATAGCAGAAAACATTTTAGCATTGTGATTGTAACCAGTAAGAAGTGTTCTGTTCTGATTTTTTGTAGTCTTTTTGTAGTACTAAAAATCTTTCTAAGCTGTTACAACCTTCAGTACAGTTTCTCCTGCATGTGGCTGACTGTCCATTTGCAGTCATAGTATCTTTGGGTCTCAGATACAACAATTATAAAATATGTTGCAAGTAATGGTGCCATATAAAGACTGTACTGATAAGTTTTGCATCACTGTTCTGCTTTTTTAAAAAAATACGTGGGAGAGAAATATTCTTCTAAAAATAGTGTTTAATAGTATTTCAGTATGTCATGACTTTCTAGAGAAGTCTTTGACTTTCTTGCCTTTCGTAACAAAACACCATTGATAGGTGAGTGATCGTGCATTTGGTGGTGAACTGTGACATTTGCATATAAAAATAAAAATGCAGTTGGGTATCTTAAAGCAATGTGATATATACCATAACATATGATTTCCAAGTAAATGAAAATTTCCATATAAAACCACAAGTTTGAGTAGCAGAGGAAAGAATATGAAGACATAACATTTTCTGTAATATCTGGAATTAAAAATTGTTTTGGCCGCTATGGGATGAATCTGTGCCACATTGTGAAAAATGGTTCTATTCTTTGGCAAAGTCTTGAGAGAACTTTTCTTAGTTTTGGATTGCTATAGAGATTAACTACACAGCCTTTCTTTTTGAAGTTCTTTATTTTTTGACAATTTTTCCTTTTCTTATACCAGGTAAAAATGTTTATGAGAGTTGTTAATGTCACTTCATTTTTCAGTTTTAAAAAAATATAAGTTAGCACTGAAAAGGCAAAGTTATTTTTACTGAACTGATATTTAGAAATTGTTCTTTCACTAGAGTACATGGTAATTTTAGTTTGTTTTATTTAGGTAACATTTTTCATGTTTGCTTCACAAGTTTGTTGCTTACCCTCTTTCTATTTTAGTTTAAATTCTATGTAGTCCTAAGTGAATATTCTATAATATTCTTAGGAGTTGTGCTCTTTTCCCTTCACAGTTGAAAGACTTTCATGAATTTTAGGAGCTGTTATATGCAGTATAACCTTTTTTCTGTTAACACACCTGGTTTTATTTGGTAAACAAAAAGTTGCACCGTGTATTGTGAATTAGTTTTGCAGCCTCTAATTTACATTTCTGTTACCTACCTGCTGGCATTCCCTTGACAGGTATTGAAAAAGGAAGTGAAAAAAGAATATGCCTGTTCTAGAACTCACTTGGCATGTTGAGAAATTGGTGGCACTGTAGTATCTCTGTTGCTGAACTGGGAAAAGATTGGATTAACACATTTCTCTTATGTATCTGCCTGCTTTTCACTATTGTTCAGGGACAACTCTGTGGGTCTTTTTAATTTTTTAAATGTTTTAAATTTGTATTTGTACTTGATATAACATTATGTATGTGTTTTACTGAGTAGTGCAGTCTGCATGCAAATTTCCTTTAACTTTTTTCCTGTACTTTTTTGCTTTTAATAGGAGCTGTGTTATATAGCAATTACTATGTTATATAGCAAAATACGATCTATTTTTTATAGATTTTATTGATTTCAAGTACTAGTTTTAAAATCTGTCCACGCTTAGGTAAATTTGTTTTATGACACAATAGAATTTGGCCAGGTTTGAGTAGATGAAATATTGATGGACTTCCTTAGGAAACTGCTGTTACATAACAAGTTTATTGAATCTTTGTACTTCTGTGTACAGAGGCACTTTTGTTGCTTTGATGACAGTAGCTGAGCAGATACAGACTAATAAATATTCTGGCTTTGCTGTTTAGAATTATTCACTTTTATTTTTATTTGATTTTATATTTTTATTACAGAGCCCCCTTTCCAAGCCAAATTTTCCTGATGAAATCTTTGACTTGCATAATGCTGATAAGTTCCGGCTAAGATTCCAGGTGTAGGACAGCATGTCCAGGGGGACTTCTAGTGGTGTCATCTCCAAATTTCAGTGACAGTTTTCCATGGATGTTTTGAACTCCTGGTTTAGTTAACATATATAGATACTAGTAGTGAGGTGCCTTTGCTTTTTAGTAAGCTTGTATTTGCCACTGTCAAAGGACTTACACTACTTACTACATTGTGAGGGGTAGGTTTTATGAGCCTGTTGGAGGCTCTCAAGCTTAGTTCTAGTTGGTGTTGCTAGTATATATATGAGATTAACCATTAAAATGTAATTTCATTAGTTAAAAATGGAATAAAATAGGTGTATACAGTTTCCACATATTTTTTTTTAAATTTAAATTCAAATAATTTTTTCTTAATATTTCCGTACAAGTAATAATGCCCAGAGGTGAGATCCTAATTTGTCATCACGCAAAGCACTTTTTACCTATAATTAATATGTATTTAGGGAACAAAACATAAAAACTGAAAGATCACACCTACTGACAAATTTGTCTTACTCCATATTTTAAAGCACTTTTAGGGTCATCAGCAAAATCTTTTTCATAAGTGATGCCAGAGTGCTAAGGACCCAATGGTCCAGTGGAGACTGGTATTTTATATTTTTCAGGAGCACAGTGGAGCTGAGTTGATCCTGCCAACTTCCTCAACATTTTCTGGGACCATGAAAGAACTGGCAATCCTGCCTTTTAACATTGCCATATTTTTAGCTCTTTCCTGTAAACTATTGATCAAATCCCAAGAATAGAGAATAATTTTTTAGACACTTTTAAGGAGTTAAAAGTCGCATTTCAGGTGCTGAGAGTTTTGATTTGCTGTTGTACTTGCATCAGTTGCACATATTTTTAATATTTGAATATGAGCAGGGAAGCATAAAGACTCAAGATTGAAAAAATAAGTTAACTAATATATTTCCCTTTCAAAATAACTGTTCAAATAACTAAATTAATGTATTTTCTGTACAGATGATGGCCTGAAATTGTAAATAAATATTGAAGTTATTTTATATCTTATGCATTTGATACTAAGTTTACTTAAATACTTACCACAGATAAGTGCCATTTTAAATACCTTATATAATTTTAAAATATGATATAAGCCCACCTTTTTTTGTAAGGTTCATACAATTGAATTTTTCTCACTTTTTATCTGATATTTTTGGTTTCATTAAGATAACTGATTTTCACAACTGCATTTATAACCAACTCTTGTTTGACTAATGAAAACCTTTCTTCTGCTTTTAGTAGGAGCTAGATTCTTACACTTGTGGCACAGCATTATTGTCTTGCACTGAGTATGAACTGCAGCATTAATAAAGCACTGACAGCTTTAATGCTGATGGTTTGGGATTTTACCAGGCAATTATGTTCATTTTGTTGCAAATAAGATAAATAGATACTTAAACAAAAAGCTATACGTGATTTGTTGGGATATTTTTTTCAGATAGTATGACTTTCCTGTGGGAATAAATAGGAGTAAGAACAATAGTCACTCCCCTCATATTCTCCCCACACCCCATGTTCAAAATCTTGACCTAATGAAAGGAGACAGTTGGTTTTTAGAGACCCTGATTTTATGGAAGCATTTGCTGGGCTTTTTGGGCTTGATTTCACAAAGGACCTTAATGGATATCTGTGTAGTTTTAAGTGGTAGCATGCTGTGTTTAGAATTTTCCACTTTCAATAATCGTTGATAATATACATTTTCCTTTACACCTATCCAACTTTTTCCAAGTAAGCACCCTTTCATACAGTCTCCCTCCTAGATGCAGATGCATGTGCTCTGTCTTGCATTCTTTCATAGACACAAGGATGCATGCAATTTGGATTTAGATTTATTATATTGATCAGATATGTCCATATCTTTTGTTTGATACATAAATCTTTGCTGTTGTAATGGCTTATTTTATGAACTTATATTAATGATTCTTCCTCAAATAGTAAATCATTTTTCAACACTAAAAACATTAGCATACATTCACAGATTTAGCAATGACAAACTCCAATATCAAAGTAAAATTTTGGTTTAACTCTTTCCCTGTTTTTAAATGATACACATACATAGAAAGATCAAGAATCTTTACATAATCAGATGGTATTTTCTTACACATTTGCTTTATGTGTTTTTGGTTGAAATATGCATATTTATTGCATATGCATATTTATGTACTTATTTACAAAAGCACGGACAGGTTAGTGTTTTTCTTCATGTGTAATTTTCATCCCCTCTAAATGACTTGTAATACTCTGTAGATATATCTCTAAAAGATGTCTACAGTAATTAGAAAACCCAGGATGTTATTGGTTCATACTTTCAAGATAATTGATAATTTTACTTGGCAGTGAGGACACAACTATTGCATCAGAGTTTCCATTCTGAAAATTAATTTACAGAAACAAGATGATGCAGGACAAAAAATAAAATTAATTTTTTAGTTAAATCATATATAAAAACTATCATTTAAACAGTGTCAGTTTTGCAGAATAAGTTGTATCCAATCCAGTCTAGAAATTAAATGGTGGTAAAGCCCACTTACTGTTTGCATGGTCTCAGATCACTTCAAAAATTAGGTTAAAAGTTTTAATCCTCTGGGGTAGATGCTGTGTGCTTATTTATAAAGTGAATGGAATATAGGTACAATACCATTTGAAAAAACTTGCAGTTGAATCCTGCTGGAGACTTTCAGATGTTACAATGCTTAAAATAGGAAAGTATTTGTTTCCTAGAGAAGCAGAAAATTAAATACAGAAGTTGTTATGGCAATATTAATAATTGTATTATTACTCCATTGTTGATTAGATTTTCCTGTTTTGTTAGATGGCTGAAGAAAAATGTACAAAATCAAAGCATAAAGGTAGTGATGAAATCTTCCTATACACAAGGCTGCAATGACAGTAGAACTACTATTTTATAGAAGAGGGAGAACAGGTATAGGAGACCTGTGCAATATAATTTCAAATATCTCTGAAGAGGAAGATATAGTGTTGATGATTTTGTAGAGTAGTCCTCTTTTCTGTTCCCTCCCCACACACTGCCACTTGTGTGTCTTTCTGAATCAATCTGTATTTTCCATGTTGATTCTGCAGTGTTTTTTAAAGAACTTACAAAATTGTACCAGCAAATAAGAAATTGGAGTGTTCAAGACCCTACTTGCCTGCAAAGAGAGTTGCAAAGCAAGACTTGAAGTTTTGAAATGGAGCTAAAGTTTACAAGAGGGGAAGAACGTTTTTGTCATTGTAATTTTAGGAATTCGTATGTAGAAAATTTAAATACATCTGTGTTGCTATTAAGGCTGCCTGGACATTATGAAATTTGCCAAGAGCCTCTGTTTTGGGAGGCTTATGGAATCACAGAATACCCTGAGTTGGAAGGGACCCCCAAGAATCATGAAAGTCTAGCTCCTGGCCCTGCACAGCATCATCCCCAAGAGTCACAACATGTATGTGAGTGTTGTCCAAACTCTTCTTGAACTGGTGCTGTGACCACTTCCCTGGAGAGCTTGTTCCAATGCCCAAACACCCTCTGGGTGAAGAACCTTTTTCCAAATATACAACCTAAACTTCTATTGACACAGCTTCAGGCTGTTCTCTGGGGTTCTGTCACTGATCACCCCAGAGAAGAAATCAGTATTCTCCTCTTCTCCTCCTTTGGATGCTTTCTAATAGCTTTATACCTTTCTTACATTCTGTTGCCCAAACCTGCTCAAGGACTTGAGGTGAGGCCTCATAAAACTGAGCAAAGTGGGACAAACGCTTCCTTCAGCTGTCTAGTGTTGCTGTGTGGATGACCCTCCTGGCTGCAAGGGCACTGCTGACTCTTTCAGCTTTCTGTCAAGGGGGACCTCCGGGTCCATTCAGTGGCACAGCTTTCCAGTATCTCCTTCCCCAGTCTGTATCTAATCCAGGGTTAAAACATCCCAGGTGCAGAATCTGGTACTTGTCCTTGCTAATCTTCATATGGTTGGTGATTGTCCAGCCCTCTAATTTGTCAAGGTCTCTCTTCAGGGTTTTATCAGTCAACTAACTTAGTGTCCCTTTGAGACCTCCATCCAAGTAAGTTGTGAAGATGTTAAATATCACTGGCCCTAAGATGAAGCCCTGTGGAACCCCTCTAGTGACAGGTTGCCAGTCTGATGTCACCCCATCCACTATTACCTTTTGAGTCTGACCCGTGAGCCAGTTGCTCACACATCCCATGATGTCCAGCACAGACACCACTGTGTGCTGGACATTTTGACCAGAAGAATTCTGCGAGAGACAGTATTGAAAACTTTAATAAAATTCAAAAAGATTACATCAGCTGGCTTCCCTTGATCAGCTTGGTGAGTCCGTTGTGATCAACTTGGTGACTTCCTAGAAGGAAATCAGGTTGGATGAGCAGGACTCTCTTGTCATGAAACCATGCTGGCTGTGACCAATAATTGTTGTCCTTCAGGTGCTTTTCAGTACCTCTCAGTGCAATCTTCATAGTTATTGTCAGGCACTGAAGTGAGATTGACAAGCCTGTAGTTTCCAGGGTTATCTTTCTTGCCCTTCTTAAACATTGGGACACTTGCCGGCTTCTGGTCGACTGGGACCGCTCTGGGTTCAAAAGACTGTTCAGAAGTCATTGAGAGAGGCCTCACAATGACATCCACTAACTCTTTGAGTATTCTCAAATAAACCCTATCAGACCCCTTGGGCTTATAAGGATCCAGCTGGAGCAGCAAATCCTGCACAAGTTCAGGATTGACTGGGAGTCTGTTGTTCTCACAGCCATGGTCTTAGAGCTTGGGACACTGACTGTCCTTAGTCTGTTATAGGTACAGAAGGCAGAGGCAAAGCAAGCATTAATTGCCCCTGCCTTGTCCATGTCTCTATTTGTGAGGTGACCATCCTCATCCAGTGTTATTTCTGCACTGTCATTTGTTATTAATGTATTTTTTAAAAAATCTTTATATTGTCCCCTGCTGTACTGGCCAGCTTCAATTGGATGAGCCAGTACCTTGATTCATTATTTCTGTCATACTGTATAGCTCAGTTTTTGCTAGGCATCCCCACTCTCACTGTAAAATCATCATTGTGTGGCTCCTATGATATGTTTTCTATTGGTTCAGTTGTATAATGTGAACAAACCTTTTGCATATAATTGTTGGCAGTTTGACAATTACAGATATCTATTTTCCTTTTACAATTGTTGTTAAAAATTGTTGTCACTTGAGAAGCAATAAAAGAGGAAATCAATGCCTCAGTGGTGAAAAATTCTAGAGATAAATTCAGCAAAGTCAGAAGTTTACCTTGTGAGCCCAGTGCAGTGTAGTTTTTGCATTTCTGTAATTGAGAAAAACTTGCAGCACCGAAGTATTTTGTACATGAGCTCTGAATAATGAATCCCATTTTCATTAATTATATCTGAGATTAAAATTAAATTTTATTGTAAGAAAATTTCTGAATGTTTCATTGGAAATACTGAATAATTTTATGTTAGTTTGGTACTCTGGAGTGTAAAGGGTCCTACCTTCTTTGGCTGACTCATCGTGCTTTCATATATTAAATCCTTGGTATGTTGAAGGTATACTTCACTTCGCCTTGGCCAGTCATAATTTTTGAGAATTTATTTTGATTTGATAGCAATATGTTAATGGACTCTGGAAGCTCTGTGATTAGCTAGTGCAGTAAAGCCATGTTAAAATGTATTTTAATACTAAAGGCTTAATTAATTAATGCATTAGTTCTCATTTTTGGAAAAGTACTTGATAAATTCAATGTTAGCATTTTTATCTAGGTATATCACTCTATCTTACCTTTCCATCTTTGGCCTTTCAGGGGAAATACTTGGTTTAGGTGTTTAAATCATCACATATTTTGAGCTAAATTACTTCATTGTCTGGCTCTGATATTTACAGAAATGAAGATGTGAGTTGAAACGGGCTTGTGTTGATCACAGTGATGATATAACATGGTAGTCAGATAAGTGAAATAGATATAATTTCTGTCTCTTAATTTTAAAATTTTATCTAGGTATATCTGGGATAAACCATGAAACTTATGCTTGATCCATTCCCTCTAAATTCTCATCTGGAATACTTTTGCTTTTTACCCAGTAGTTGTTACTGTTGTCTTGGATCTTGCTGCAGTCATTTAATCCTCTATAAAAACAAGATTGAAGTTATCACTTGAGACTATCATAAAATAGCCTAAAAACCTTCTGCTTCAGGAGTTACTAGAGAAGTAATATAAGATCATTTGTTTTAAAATGAACTATCTTAGGTTATTAAAGACTAAAACATTGTGACTTTTGGCATTTGCTTTTTGTTTGTTGCTATCTTAACTCCTTTCAAGACTTACAGCTCTTCTCTGTTGAGCTATTGTGGGCCTTTTGCTTAACTCCTGGAAGGAAAAAGCTCCAAACAAAAAAAAACCTAAGCTTTCCCACTCTTCTTTTTATCCAAATATGTCTACACAAGTCAAGTCTGGTTTATTGTAGTTTTGAATTTGTGATGTGTATTTAGGAAGAGTGAATTATGTATGGAGATTTTTTTCAGGAGGCTTTATTTTGTCTGCTGCACTTGCTCAACTGCTTGACACTTGTGGGGAAAAAAGTACTACTACAGAGACAAGTAGCTTGAAACCATTTCAAAAGGGTTGGATACTGGGCCAGTGACCTTCAATTTGACTCTTTATGTGGTGTACAGTCTGGATTGAGAGCTGTGTCACCAGGATATGTGCCTGTAGTTATTTGCATTTGTTAAAATTTAGGCATCTGCATTTCATAGTAAAAAGAATCCATTGGTACCTTGATTTAGTAAATTGCAATAACAAGTTAGATGGGTTTAAGCGTGTGAAATGCTATGTGTTAGTGTGTGGTGTGACCTTAGAGGTGCAAGGAGGAGCCTTGAGAATTTTATATTTGCTTTTAACTCTTCCCACATGCAAATGTTCTTGTCCTTTAAGTTGGCTGTCCATGCATCACTTGCACAAAGTTTATGTTTAATTTTTAAAACTGGCAACTCCTTGTGTATACCAGAGGATTTCTTTCCTCCAGTGAAGCTTCGTTATCTTGAGAGAATGAAAGTCTTCTGTTTTCTTGTTTTGGAAGAACTACAGCATTTATATTTCACCATGTGAAACACTGGGTGTATGGTGCACTGGATGGCCACATAGTAACAATAATTAGACAAATTTTCACAGTACAATTAACTTCTGAGTGTCTTTAGAACAGTCTGTATAAGAAATGACTCCAATGTGCTTTCATATGATTTTTTTTTTCCCTATTGAACTATCAGTAGGTGTGATAAAAGCTCATCTGCAGTGTGTGTTCGTGTTTCTAAGTGTTTATATGTTGCTTATTTTACATATTGCAGCAAGAGAAGGTTTGGAATGATTTCAAGCTGCATAAAAAAAATAACATTACGTTGAACAAAAGACCACTTTTGATGATGCCTCTCTAGCACTTGAAAAAGGTTGACGTGAAGCACTTCTGTGGCTTTTATATATTGGGAGTATGTCAGTTAATACAATATCTGTGCCTTCAAAATCTTATGTAATTAAAATTTAGTTTTGTCCTTGCCTTAAAAATTGGTTCAGTGTTGAAAAACAAAATCTGTTTTACATGTATATTTTTTCCTAGATGTTAAATTTTTTTCATTCAAAATCAACAATTATTACTGCTTACAAATGAAAAGGCTCATTCAGAATGCTTTGGTTTTATTTCCTGAATTAATTAATATTGACAAGGTTGTCCTTCAGAGGGTTGTAATACAGCATTTAATGATTGACTATAGTTTTCTTTAATAACCTCTGTAAAAAGATAATTGTCTTATGTCTAATCACTAGCTGATACACTTAACAGCCTATCTATGATTCAGTCTGTGCAATTACTCACACTTTGTAGTGTAGAGATGTAAAGAACTCCATGCTTTTCTTGACAAGTATTGTTAATAGTTAAAGGTAGTCTAAATTTCCCCGTTCTACGTTGACAATGCCCTTGGCTATAGACAGGAATGACATCTTCTAAGCTGTGTGAGCATTCAGTCTCAGACAACCAAATGGTTGGTTGGTACTTGAGCTTTCCCATGGCTGTTCAAATTAATAACAAGCAGGTGGATGTTGTACATGGGTACCAAATTGTGATAATTAGAAAGTTATTTAAATGCCACATAAACCAATTAAGAAGATATAAGAACTTTTCAGTTTCAAGAAAGGATTTTAGATAACATTTAATAGTATATAATAATTAAATCTTCACAGCATTTGAAGTATGCGCTACTTCAGCTTGAACTCCAACATGGTCAGTTTTTATCTACTAATGATAGACTGATGATCTGAATTAACAGTGTAATAGATTATTGAACGTGGTTTTAGGGAACAGAACTTGGCTTCTTAGTTTCTTTTTAGTTTTTGTGACTAATAGAAATAATAGAGGAGCAAGAACTCTCAAAGCCTTCAGCTTTGTTGTGATGTATGTGCAGAAAAATTGTTAAAAAAAAAGGCACAATCAAATGTAACCTATTTTAAGTAAAATACTGTTATTAGAAGCTGAAACCACCACAGTTTAAATTTTGATAGAACAGCAGCATACTGTTTATTTTAGATTAACATACTTTCCTGTCTTACTATGCTTTCTTACAAATGAAATTTTTGAAGTGGAATAAAAATGTACTTTAGTTCACCATGTATCTATCATCTTTCAGGCATATTATCATAATTTCCTGCATAAAAATTGTGAATTTATACTACTGTTGAACTTGAGACAGTTGAAGGTTTCTAAATGCTTATCAACTTTTGAAAAGTCCATATATTCAGCTTTTGTTCAAGTCAATTTTTAAAAATTCATTAAAATTCTCTACCAGGAAGGAAAGCTGAATGTAAGCTGCCACAATTGAAACTATAATTTTCAGGTTTCTGAGTTGATATAACTTTGAAACTTCAGACAAGAAAGCCAAATAGTCTTCTGCTTATCATCTCACTTGAACAACACCCTCCAATCAAAAACTAACTAAATAACAGGCTCTCCACAGCATCCAACAAGGAGGATGGCTTCCAGGGTTAGTGTAATGTGAATTGTAGACAGTTTCTTATCTGTTTAGTAGTATATAAATAGCCACTAGCTATCACTAGAAACCAAATCAAACCAAATAAAACAACCAAAAAAACCCCAGAAGAACAAAACCAACAAACAAGTAGTTTCTGAATTCTTTAATTATACAGCAATTTCGTTTGTATAGTCATGGTTTTGCGCTTGTTGTTCATTTCCTAAACCATGAAGTCTTGTGTAGTGATATGCTCAGCTTAGAGTGGAGTTCTAGCTCTGATTTGTTACCTTTTCGTAGATATTTTTTAGTTTTTCTTAGTTGCAAATTTTATAGGGATGAAGTATTTTGTGTATACTTTGACAGGCAGTTTCTATCTTCTTGGTGCAGCAGAGGACTGTGTTACTGAGCCCTGACATACACAAAGGTTTTAAAGTTCTTACGTTCACCACCCTGACAATCTGTATCTCAACTGGATTTGGGGCTAGGCAGCATCTCTGCTTTATAGTGGGCAGCTTCTCTATTTACTTTATAGTTGCACTTACTTCAGTTAGACTTTGGTTTATTCTCATTTTTTTGTTCTGCACTGTGCATACTTGCATATACCTTCTCTCTTTGAAATTTGTTAGTGGGTGCAGTCTTGTTCTGTACCAAAGCAGGAGATGAAAGCTTTGTGGCCTAACAATGAATAGAGGTAATAAATATTGCAAAGCTCTCTGTGTATGCGTATGATAGATAAATTACAGGTGCATGTTGATTCTTGATTTTGTTACTGGAATAATTTTTTAAACTGAAATATAAGCCCTTTTTAGTGTGAAAAGCAACTGTGATATGACTAACATGTTGTAGTAGAACAGAAAAGCAACTTTTGTTTTGCTTTCAGGCTCCAGCTGTATGTCTCATTTGCCAGTGTTTAGAATGTATTATTGTGGAGGAGAATAAGTGTTAGTGTTTGCTTTCTCCCAGATTTTCAATATACAGTCTAGTGATAAAAAATTTAAAAATATGCAATTGCTAGTATTTCTAACTCAATACAGTAAACCACCATGTGGTGTAATAGTAAAGGGAAAATTGCTATGAATATATCTTTAAAAACATATTTTTGCAATACTATTATAAATCTATTTCTGCACTGTGCAGTGTCTTAGTTAGGATGCCTTTTTATATAGGGTGGTAAAATAAAAATGCCTTTTAAATAAGTGATTGTCAAGTCATAGGTTTTTTTTCTAAGGTGGATTGCAAATGAACACTCTGGTTATGCATCTCGGATTCTGGAAGTATAGGTTAGTTATTTTGTTGTTTTTCAAGTAAATTTTTGCTTTCAAAACACAGCAGGTGTTTGAAGACTCCCTTCTACTGTACAAGTTTCTGCTTTTAACTAAAGATAACTAAATTGTCTAATTTAGTTTTAGTTATTTGTACAATAAAGACAATTTAATTTTGTAATGAAACTTAATTGTCTAAGACAATTTAGTTTAAAAGGTTTACTGTACTGACTTTCCAAAAGCATATGAAATTGCACGCCTATGTGTGTGTTTATATATATAAAAGTAGAAGTTTCTTTGCAAGATTTTGAATATTTTTGCACTTGCATCTTTGGAATTTTCATTGGCTATTCACAAAGTGAAACATTTTCTATTCAGTTGCATTTTGGTTTTGGAGAATTTAAGTTCTGCAAATAACTCCACAATAGTTTTTCTCCCTTTTTTCTATTCAGATGAGTAAGAGCTGTGAGACTAAATAATTCTTAAAATATGTGGACCTTGTCTTCTATCAATTGTTGTCTTCTGTTTCAGTTTTTATCAATTGAGAAACAGGAAATAGTGCACAAGTGTTCTTCTTTATTACTGAAGTACAAACCAAACATAGGAAGAAAATGAGCATGGTTAAAAAAATGTTTCAAATACGCTTGTTTCTTGTACTTCTTGAACTGTACTTAATTTTTAAAAATTAGGTGAATGCACTTGAACTTCATGAGTGTGAATATTTGCATTTTATTATTTACTAAATTTCAGTTAATCAGTCTCACCCTGAGGAACAATGCTTTGGATGTGAAGTCATTACTGTAATGCAGGAGTTAAGGAATTCACATAAAATATGACTTGATGAATACCAGCATATAGACTGTCAGTTGTGTTTTGATAGGTTGCGTACCCTAGAATTGTGATTGAGAATGATCATTTAGCACAGTTCCAACAAAATAGCAGTTGCACACAGCATCGTGATACTTTCTTCAAGTTCCTGATTTGATTCTTCCTTCTGTTCTTCATGTCCAGTGTATGTTCCTATGGAATGAACAATGTATATTCACGTCCCCTGTCTGATGTTATTTTTTCTAAGTGAACCACAGTTTTAGTGTGAATTTTAGAATGTAACAAATCAACTTACATTGTGTTCAAATCCTCAGTGCAGATACTGGCCCTTCCTTGAAGTAGAACTTTAAGTGTGCACCTGTGGAAAGTGGCCTAGAATTTAGGATTGATTACTGTTGGGTTTTTTGTTCAAAATCTTTTTTTTAACATTTAAAAACCCCTTGCTCCCCATTTTACGGAAATATCATATGCTGGAGTACAAACAACTGTAAACTTTTTCTTAAAATGAACATTTTATTAGTGAAATAATAAAAATAACTGTAGACTGCATATCTCTTCTACTCTTCAGATTTTTCTCTCAATTTTAGATAAATATTACTGAAGAGGTGAGCAGTCATCTATTTCAAAGTATCTGATGCCAGTTAAAAAATAAAAATATATTCACTTCTGCAAAACCACGCTTAGTATATCAAAATTAAATAAAGTCACCTCTTTCAAATATTTTTAGATTTGATGTGTGCTGTATATATATTATGAAGTACTATTTCATACTGTGAAAGTGCATGATAAAGAACACTGCATAATCAAAAAAGCACATTCACTCCTTTGTATAACAGTGGGAAATATGAAAAAATATACCAAAATTATCAGATAATCTAATCATTCTGATTGTATTTATGTATCTTTTTTTCTATGTATTTTTTATGAGATAAAAGGAATAGATTACTTTTAATTTTTTTAATGAATGAAATTAATTCTAATAAAAATAAGACCATCAGTCTCTTGTAAAATGATGGAAAGGATATATAATCTTACAACATGTAGAAGGAAATTCTTTTTATGGTTATGTGTGGAAGATGGAAGTTTCAGGAGAAATGTTGAAAATAATTGTATTATTGCCGTAGAATATATAAATATATTATTTTTGTGGCATTTTAGCTTGTTCATTGGAGCAACAGATGTAATTTCTCTACAGAGATATTTTTCCTGTTGTCTGTTAGATCATATTAATTGTATTTGGAATAAATAAATGAGTACTGAAATGTGCCAAGTGGAGTAGCTGTAGTATAGGGGTGCTTATACGCTAAAATGCATATTTTGCATGCAGTGAAAGATTTGCATTCCTTGGTATTTTCATTTTAAATTTATATCCAGTTTAATGTTGAAGAAAATATGTGAGAAAAATGGTGCAACCCCAGACACTTACTGTTATCTCTCACGGTTCTCTTGTTAAATTTCTCCAAACTACTATATTAAATTGGATCTGAAACCAGTTTAAATATTTTTGTATTTTCTTAAAAGTACTTGTATTATTTCTATAATGAGTAACCATTTCTGACATAGTACATCAATGTCGTGCATTTAGTAAAATACTTGACACTGGATAGTGTGCCATAGACATCCAACTTCATCAGCTTCATCTGCATTATAAATATTAGAAATATATTCTAAATTTTTTAGAGAAGGAGTCTACATATGAACATTTCTGCATTAATCTAGAATACTATATATTTTCAATGTGTTTGAAGAAGATCTAAGGTAAAGGGTGAGAAAAACTATGGAACTTGTGATCTTAGCAATATTTTTTGTTTTATTGAATATAGGGAAGGCACTGGTAGTAATACTGAGCTGTTACTATATACCTTAAATGCATATATAATGTATCTGCTCATACCTAACCTAAATTATTATGTATGTGTCATCATACCTAAAATGAATATGTCCATGTTACTTTCTACTTCTGAGAAGGCCTTTGTCTTTCTTGTCAACACTTTTCTTGTCCAAAAGCTGCTGCTGGAAGAAATTTCCAGCCTTAGAATTTGATCCATTCCATTAAATACAGCAATCCATATATTTTTGTTTTCCCTACATGCTTTGCTAAAATAAATAGTCACATGATTTTATCTGTTTTCTTGATATACAAATTATGACTTTTCTGAATATTTTCCTTGTCTCATGACTAGCTCAGATCGTATTGCTTTTAATTTTTTTTTTACTGTTTTACTTAATGATTGGGCAGTTTCCATCTCTTGCAAAGTTTTGAAATTTGAAGAAGCATCTAATGAAGTTACTGATTGCATATTTGAAAAGAAGATTTACAGAATCAAAATATACACACATGTGTAAAAATATTTGTAATTCACTTTTGAAAAAGATTATTTTCTGCTTATTAATTCTCGGATTGTATATATGAAGACTATTTGGATTCATGTAGACTCTAAGATATAATATGTGCTTTCATTCATAAGTCTAGTTGGGACGTAACTAGTACTGAGAAGAAAATTCCTGTTGTAACTTTCTATAGCTCTTGAATTTTTCACCCTAAAGATTTGATTATTCATGTAGCATACAGTGCTTTTCTTCATTAACTGATAAACTTAACGTTGAAACAATGAAATTTCTGTATTTTGCTTTTCTGCAAAATTGTATTAAAATTATTTTGAGCCACTTTATTTTTTTGTGCCTAAATATTACAAAAATGAACTAAAATCAACAGCCCTTCAACCAAACCAAAGGTTCCAAAGCACGTATTTAAAGCACTATGAGCCTTATAGTAGAAATATCCTTTAGGATATGTTTAGCTTTTAATTGATAAGAAACAAGATCTCAGGTACAAATGTAAAAGTTTTTCTAATTTATATTTCCTAGTTTTGTCAAGGATATATTGTAGGACTTCTGCTATTAAGGGATCATCTTCCACTGTGGAATGTAATTTTACCTTGAAGTTCTCCCATGGCAGCTCTGTTTTGATTTCTCTTCATTTACTTTGATAGAAATCTTCTACATCACAATATTTTAGTGGATGAACAATTACTAAGATGAAAAAATCAGATGCCTTTGGCAGCATTTATCTGAATCAAGAATGCATTGGGCATTTAAAAAGTGTCCATTTATCTCTAGCAAGAATAATAAAAACAAAGGTGGCTTTTTTTTCTAACAACTGAACACAACATTAGAGTTTTGCTGTTATTCACTAGTTTTCAAAATGAGCTGCAAAGCCTGTTAGTCCATACATTCCTAAAAACCTCAGCTCTTTCAGAAATGAGGGAACTAGTTCAAATCAGATATGCTTGTTAAAGAAGAGCCAGCATATGAGGTCTTATAGTCCTTACATAGGCAAAAAAAGCAGATACTTCAGTTTCAGAAATCTGCAGAGCAGTGACATGGCATTCCATTCAATTTTTTACCAGATATCACAGACTGGAAATGTGAGCTTTGGCTGATACTGCTGGGAAGGAGAGTGCGTCAGGCAGCTGTAATTCCCATCCTGTAAAGGTACTGATACTTAAAGTCTCTGTAGTCCAAATTGGTACACAAAAATACTAAAATGTTGAATTTGGACCTTAGGTTTTTTTTTCAAATTTCTGCCAACTATTCTTAGGTGTTCTGTGGATACATTTGCAATTTTTTGCTCTTTAGGTAAGAGTAAGGAGAACCTACTCCTTACTATGGAGTTGTTAGCAGGTTGCTTCCTGAAATACTGTCTGTGGAATGCAGTTCTAGTGTTCTTTGTAGTGTTTGACTAGAAAAATAGGTTTCTGAATGGCATCCAATTGTTTTAAACTAGGCCAAAATTTTATTACATGTACTTGTAAGTTTGGTTGCTCTAAAATCACGTTTTGGAGCATTGTGAGTCTCATTGAATCTTAAAAAAAAAAAAAAATCTGGTTTTAGTATGATTCATAAAAGTGTGGTGTTTCTGAAAGGTATTTCAGTGCAGGGTGAGCTGCAGACACCCTGTTCCAGTTGTTCCAGTGCATTCATTGACTGTATCTTACCAGCACCAGGTTTGTCTGCAGTACAAAAACTAAATTCATTTGTGCAATAAGACTTTTTTTTTCTTTTTTTTTTTGTGGTATGTCCTTAAGGAATCATAAAGCCTAGAGAGTAACTGACATTAACGTGACTCCATGTACTGTAAAACCCATTCCGTTTTATATATTTTCAGGGAGTATGGAGTGGCACAGGAAGGAAATGCCATATCGCTGGAAAGTTGCTCTAATTCAGCACAGGATTCTTGTGAGAAATTACTTCTAATATTACATCATCCTATTCTGTTTTTCACAGTTTACAGTCTAATTTCTTCATTTTTTTATGCCACTTTTGTTCATATCAGTAACCACATTAAAATACATTTAGCAGATTAAATAGGCTTTCATGAGTGTTAGTGCACATCTGATAGTGTGATAGTATAGTACTGTATCTTTTGCCATATTGCATTATATGAAGGCTGATGGGTTTGTTAATGAAATTATTTTTCCTTTTTAATAAGGCCTCCTATTTTTTAAGGCTACATTTCACCAGCTAACATGAGATTCAACAAACAAAAATAAGTCTCAGCTGCTTCCACTCTAATGAATATTTCTGACAGTAGTATAAGCAGCACTTAGGAAGGGGGAAAAATCAGGGCCCTTGCAGAAAAAAAAAAATCCTAAAAAAACCAAACCCAAACCAAAGAAGCAAATGAAAATAAAAAAACAGGAACAAGAGAAGGAAAGAAAAAAAGGCAATTGGATATTTACTTCAATTATATAACAAGATTTTAAAATTTTGATTTTCTTCGGCTTGAGCTTGCTATATTTCTCTAATTTGTAATTGCTTTTCAAATACTTGATCGAAGGAAAGTACTTTCCTTTTTTCTTACTCTATAATGTCAAAGAGCCCAAAAGATTTTTTCTTTTTTTTTTTTTTGTTTTCAATAGGTATTGACTTAAGATCAGGAGTGTCACTTAGAAAATTCCTATTTTTAGGTATAATAATCTCATTCTGTAAAACTACCTAAAGTGTGAAAAATTATTAAGATTAGATTTTCCTTCATATATTTAGAAAAATATATATGTAAAAAAAATACTCTCTTTTAATTCGGGAATTCTTTTATACTCCTGGTTTTGGGGGTTTTATAGGTAGTTAGCATTTGTAGATGATTTGTTAATTAGGAGGAGCATGAAGAACTGTGACCAGCCTTATAAACTTCTTTTGAACTCTCTGCCAAATCATAAATGCAATGTCAGATGGAAGATGTCAGTGCATTTTTTTTCTCCTATCTGTAATCCCCAGAAACAGATTATTTTGGGTTTGGTAAGCATAAGCCTGTGTTTTTTCAGCATTTTCAATGCATTTTGTACAAAGAATCCCATATACCTGGTTGGGTATATGGTATATACTGAGTTAGTTGTATACTCTTTTTCTTTGAAACTCATTCATTTCAGCTTTTGTTCTATTAGTTAGTGATTTCCCCTTGTTAAAATTGTATGACTCTACTATTTTGCTCCCTTTATCTGTTCTTTCTGAACTACATATGTATGCAACTTTTTCACAATCATTTCAACTACTGAGTACAGCTCTGTAGTCACAATCAACTACAAGAAACTGTCATCCATTTGTGACTTTGTCTTCATATATCTCATTATTTGGTAGGTTGCCTGCCATCATCTCACTTTAATCTGTGTGCCAGAGATTTGCTTCCTAATATTCTTTATTGGTATACATGATCTTACACACAGATTTGGTCAGGAGTGTATTTTTTTTTTTTCTCACAATGATGCACATATCTAGTGTTCCTGTCTGTGATTCCTAGAACATCTTGTCTTGACTGTGGTTATCCTGTAGATACTCGACTTAGAATTTGAATAAGTAATTTGAAAACTGATCCCAGTTCTCTTCACAGACCCTTCCTTCTTACTCATTTTTGGTTACTGTGGACAACATATCCTTTCTTTTCAAGACTATAATTTGTTTGTCAAATTGCATAGCCAATCTATGACATTTCAGATTGCATGCATCTAAACTTCACTCTTTGTTTATAAAAATCTTCAAATGCTTGTTCTTCTTTACAGGTTACCAAAATCTTATCTAGGTCCTTAATTTTCATTTCTTCAAAAATCCACTTTCAAAGTCATTTGTCTAAAAACTTTCTCTGATCACATCACTTGAATTTAATTGCTTTCTAATTCTATATCTTGTCAAATGCAACATGTTGTCCCTGCTCATCAGTTTTCTATACTTGAATTCCTTTTCCTAGAAGGAATTTTACCACGTTGAACTCACACCTTTTGTTAATGATTTTCATTTTCCCGAATTATGTGTGATCCCTTGCATGAAGAAAGCTCTACTTAAAAACATTTGAGCTTTTGCATTCCTTTCCAGTCCTGTTCATAGAATCTGTCTTGATTGTCAAGTTATAAATGCCAAAGATTATAGCTGGACACATGCTGTACCTTATGGATTATGAGTTAATACCTTTTTCCCTTTCCTGATTTTTACGGAGTAATCTACAAAAACATAAGAACCAAAGAGACTGAAATATCTGAATAGTTTCTGTCATTATGTATATGTGTTCACTTTTGCTTTAAACACTGATACTTTTCTCTTACTGCTTTAAACACTTTCTTCCATCTCTTTTTCTTCTAGAGTATAGGTCAACATGTTTCCGTTAGTATCTGCTGCCATGATGTTCAGTTGTGAGGAAAGTAAGAGGGAAGAGGAAAGAATCTTGATATGAATATCAGCAGCTATTTATAAAATCAACATTAAGCTAGAATAAACTTCTTAAATTCACCAGTAAAACTGGAGGATGATATTATTGATTCAAAACATACCTTTTTTTTACCATTTGCAGAATTTTTTCCTGTTACTCCAACTGTGTAGAAGGTTTAATAGTAAGAATTGATGTATGTAAATTAAATATTGTTATATTGTGCTTGTATAATAGAATGTTTAAGTGCACAGAAAGCACACGATGTACTATATTACTTTTCTAAGGTGCTGCTGATGATGTACAAGAAGTATGTTACTCTCCTGAAAGCTATGCTATGTGGACTTTGAATTTCATGCATTAATAACTGCCATGGAATTGAATTATGAAAATACCTGTTCAGCACATAACATCGGATACTTTATCTTCCTCTCTATAATAGATGAAAATCCTTACATTCAGATGTTTTGGTTTGCGTTTGTTTAGTGTTTTAGTCATAATAATGGAGGTATTTTCTACCTTTGTAAGTAAAATATTTCAGGCTTAGTGCAGAAACACATCTATATCTGAATATCAGGTGTGTACATGTAGTTTCTGTTTTGTATTTTCGTACATTACAGGTTAGTTTGCAAGGTCATGATACATTGAATAAATTTCTAGAAACATAGGAACTTTGAGTTTTCATATTGCTGAAGTGTTTCAATATATAGTAACCTCTTTTTCCTTCTGCTCTGTGGCTTATAATAGTTATTTTATGCTGATTTAATGTCTTCCTTGAGAATACTTTCAAGGACATCTTTGATTAGATTGATCAGACTTAATGAATATGTATATGTATTGGACTAAATTGTAGCTTGCATTTAAAAATAAACTGTCCTGTGTGTATCACATTATAGTCTATTGCAATGAAAGACTAGGGCCATCTATTCTGAATGTGAGATCAAGTAACTTCTGCCTAAGTCTATTTAAAAGTTATGTAAAAATAAACCCTATAATTCAGAACTTTATTCATTCTGAAGTTTAAAATTAACCTCTATTTTACTTGCAGAGAGATACTTTTAAAAATTTCCTTGGTTTTTTTTTTTTTCCTTTCAATACCAGTTGAAAGCTCTGTATGGTGAAAAGTTTAACCTATAGAAGAAAGAGGCCAGGACATTAGGGGACAGGTGTTTTTAATATGAGTTAAATAAAATGTGTCTCTTCTGGGAACTTGTTACTAGTTGATACCAATTAGTGCTCTTCTTGAATTTAGGGGAAGGTACACGTGGAAATGCCTTAGTAGAAACATTCTGCTTTTAGAATACTACTTTTACATAGCAGCTCAGTAGCTTAATAACTTTTCTAACAGTCTATCTGGTATGATGCAGTGTAGGATGTTAATCATATGTGTTTAACTGACAATCACTGTAGTTTAACTGAAAGAGCTCTTCTTCCTTTGTAATGCCTTTGTTCATCCCACTTCAAAATATTTGAAGTACTATGGGAGCACAATGCTGACAGGTGGCATTGTGAAATTACTTTATCAGGTTTCAATAGAGGCTCTGTTTTTTGAAGTTGGCTTTCTACCTGTCATACCTGGAAACCAAGTATGACTTTAAAGACTCAATCATTAAAAAAAAAAAAAAATCCTTGCCAAATTTAGGCTTATATCCAAATCACGGATTAATTAAAAAGGGTACTTATTTTTAAACTAATTGTGCTCTGAACAATATTTCCTTAATAAGGCTTTTAATGAGGCTTAATTTATTGAAATTTATTGAGCAAGTATCTTCAGGATGACCAGGCTAGGATAGTTTCTTAGCTTGCTGTTACTTCAGGAATAGCAGAAATAAGAAACAGCAAAAATTCTACTTTTTAAATCACTTGCTAAAGACCCAGAACACAAAAATCATACTTGCTTTGTGGATGTTAAGATTTTACTCCACTGGGAAGTCTAACTGTGACTATAGTTCTAGCAAACATTAAAACTTAAAATGGAAAATGAAGATGTCAATTGATCAAGAACATTCCATAGTTATGAAATGCTTTAATATATGAAAATTATAATGATATTGTGTTGATAAATCCTCCTAGTAGTTTATTATCATTTCATTAAATAAAATATTATTTGATTACTTTTAATTAAGGTATTTTAAGTGATTGCCATTTTTGAACTTAGCTTCATTTCTATTTCCGATTGCTACAAAATTGGTAATGTAAACACATTTAGAATATGTTTCACCCAAATATTAGTGAACTGAGATTTTTATGGTAACCATTTGTGAAATAACAAAATAGTTAATTTTTTTATTTACTTAATCATCCCATGCAGTGCTGCATAACAAATAATTAATAGAGTTATATAGAATTAAATTGTATTTATTCTGTAAAAATCACATCCAAATGCTTGTTTTGTAGGACTTCTAACAGAAGTGAAGATGTTTAGATTCTGGAATTTATAGATTATTTATTCTAGCTAAATTAATCAATCCATCAGGACCATAAAGAATGAACCTGTATGACCCGAAGAAACATAGGGGTATGTGTGTGAGAAGGCAAAAATTAATCTGTAGATAAGAATGTTAACTACAGGAAAATGCTTTTGAAGTAGTTGGCAACATAAGGTTTATTGTTTTCAGCAAATAATTTAAATCTCAAATAAACTGCCTGATGACAAATGTAAACAATTGCTAATATAAACCAGACTAATGTTTTTATCATTGTGTAACACTGGATGGATGTATTTTTTAAAGATGGCAAAATCTGATGACAAAGGGTTCATAAACTGTTAGATATAGAAAATATAGAATCTACTTATTTTTTATGAAGTATTGTATATTAGCTCAAAGACTTGTTTTAACTAACAATTCCACTAGGAATGGGTATTTCCATGCAAAATTTTATAAAACTGTCAGTTTTAAAATTGAAATGTTGGTTTTGAGTGTTCTTTAATTGATTTTAATTTTGTTTTTCCTTCTTTTTGGGTACTTTGGTAAATTAGTAGCTGTAAATAAAATAGAATATTTTAAATGTTGTTTTAAGCAGTGCATTTACACAATTAATTTTGTGCAGACTTTTTTTTTTTGTTATGACATTCAGATTTTCTTTCAAAGGCAGTATACTTGATATAAATATTATTGAAAAACTAATTTTAAGTGTGTATAAATGAATGTCATTTATGGATTTCATATGATCATATATTTACTGTAAATCTTGTTGAGACCATTGCTTTTACATTCGTTTAACTTTGTAGTCTTTAAGATGGATATTTAATACATTTATAAACCTTTTTACACATTTGCTTTCAGTTAACTTCAAGCAGTTACAACATATTGTATTTTGTGTATTCATATTTGTGCAAGTGTAGTTACATTTGCCTGTCTGCTGACATAAAATCGACGTTTTAAAATTTTCATTGTTTCACTGACAATTTTATCCTTTTTTTTCTTGATATATTAAACTGATTTATATTCTACAATATGCTCACATAGGCAGAGCATCCTTCAAATTCAGAGTAGCTTAAAAAATTCTTGCTAGCCAAATGAAAAGAAAGAATCTCTCTGACCTGTGTGAGGGAAATAGCACTCAGACTCTCTGCATTCATACTTTGCATTCTCTGTCAGCTGTTACAGAGATGTATCTTGATTCCTCAATTCTATCTTCTTGTGTAATGACTTAGAAGACATAATGTCTGTCCTGATCAATTTTGCAATGACCTTGCTCTGATTAATGAAATCTGATGTTTGGAATAATTATGCCTTAAATTGCACTTCATGTGTTGAGTTATGTTTTTAACACAAAGTCTGACAATGTGTAAAATACAAATTGTATTTCAATAATGGCTTACTCAGGCTGTATAATGATTACAGCTTTCCTAAGGAAGAAACCTCAGTATTCAGGAAGGACCATACCATGTGTTGAACTTAAATGTCTGTATTGCATATGTGGCAGTAAAGGTGAACACATAAACAGATTGTGTTCTGCTGAAATCTATGATTAAAGTCCTCAAAATTAGTATGAGTTTTTGAAGATTTTCATCTTCAGAAATATACCCATTACAAGTCTGTTTGTGATGAAGTGAAATATATACAAAGGTGGCAGAAATTCTACTACTTAGCAATGAGAACTTGCAAAAGAACCACCATTCCTTTTTTCAACCTTTCTTCATGAAACTTCTTGTATTAAAGAGAGAATGAATCAGTCCGTTTTCTCTGCCTTCATGATTTTGCAGATATTTGACATTCAGCGCAAGTAATTTCCAGGTCTTGAGAAGTGTAAGCGAGTGTAAGCTTACATTACTTCTTGTATTAGAAGCCAGCCTGTATCTTTAACTCTGTCTTCTGAATCTTTTCAGTTCTAATGCTTCATTTGGAGGCAAAGGGAGGGACCACAGTTTAATACAGTTGCAACATACAAACACATATATATGTCATCATATGTCATCTCACACCCTTTTCTGGTTTATACTCCTTTCTAAAAAGTCCTAGCATTCTATTTTCTCTTTGGCTGTTAGCACAAATCAACTTTTTTTATATCATAGTCCAAAATTTCACACTTGAATGGGTAAAATAATGGACAGTTCTGAATCCGTTATTTTTCTGTGTGAAATTAGAATTGTTTTGTCTCCTTTGTACATTACATTTGTGTACATGGGATAACATTTGCTATTCTTTTACAGTCACTTCATTCTGAAGTGATTCTTCACTGTGACACATATCTTTATTGCCTAACAGCCATTGTCAAAATGACAGAATCTTCAGCACTGACGTCTGCTCTCATTTTCAGATTTTTGACTACATATGCCTGTAACACTATGTGATCTCTCTCCATCATGAGAATGGATAATTTAGCTTTTCCCTCTTTAATTCATTAATTCTTCAATGTAAGAGCATTTCTTCTTATTCTGTAGCAGTTCTGTTTCCCAATAAGCTTTTGTAAAGACAGTACTTACCACTACATCACTGACCCCTCAAATTTTAGAAAATAAGTTAGAACTTGTATGTCCAGAACTGTATGATATATTCTTCATATATCTACATTGTGGACCAGCTTTGTCTTCTAATCTGTGACCAGTGTTTTACTACTATGTACTATAAAAGTCTGTAGTCAGAAATAGTTCATGCTATAGTATATCTTACAAATATATATATATATAAAAA
>VXAC01007027.1:101847-112873 GCA_013399225.1 Rhipidura dahli | reverse complement strand
CTTATTTCAAGCTCATTTTGGAAATGACTGAATTTCTCTCTGCTTATAATTAAATCACTGAGAAACAGAATATATGGAAATAATTAAAATTTATCAGGACTAGAAGTATTGGGATGAAAAGGAAGGAAAGGGGTGACAAGTATTCTTTATCAAAATGTTCTCTGAATTCAGTGTCTCAGACAAAAAAGAAGGTGCCTCATCTCCAGTCTCCTGTGCACCTTCTGTCGCAGCAAATCCTGCCCCTCTGACACAGTCTGCTGGTACTGTCATGCCTGTAGTACCCCCTGTCCCACTGAAAGCCACAGCAATCCCCTGTCCCCAGGGGACCAGGCTGGAGCAGTGGCTGAACAAGAAAATAACATGCTAAGGTATGTCTCTGCTGGGCAGCAGTAATTTGGGTCTTCTGAAATGGCACAGTTGGTGCTGCAGTAATTCAAGCAATCCCTATTCTGCATTTGACATGGGAGAAGCTCTTCAGACAACCACCAGAAATAAACACTTGCTTAATAGTAGTTATTAGGTGGTTGACAGTTTTACATTTTATATTTTTGCTTTTAAATGAAGGCTCACTTTTTGAAGGATTGGGTGTTTGGAACTTTGAAGCAAAACATTTTTGTTTAAGATATCATTAACAGCTTCAATTACTTTTTTTTTTTTTTAATCTTTCTGGGCTCATGCATGTAGAGATAAGGACATAAAAGCCTTGATAAAAATACTTTAAAAATTCGACTGAAATACTTCTTTCCTAGTGTTTTAATGAAAAAAGAGCAATGTTCATCTGTTCTAACCAAGTGATGATGGGGGTTCCAGTTGTAAGGTACCAGATGCTACACAAAGGAAAAGCTCTTTCTGAAAAGCTGATTATCTAAAGAGGCAGGGAGGGGAAGGGTAGGCAACCGAAGCAACCTCAGTGCCTTCCCCATCAAGCTTGTCAGGAAAGCAGGGACATGCCAGATCTGTCAGACCTACTGACAACGCAGGCCTGTGGATCCCACTTGCCTGTTTTATGTCCTAATTTCTCTTCTCAGTATTACTGCATTGGAAGGAGCAGACACTCAAAAGCAGAGAACAAGCACTGAGCAGGGAGCAGACAACCAGCTCTTGATGCGGCTAATTAGTCTGGGTCTCACTGTGATCAGCTTTTAGTGGAGATGCAGAGCTTTTCATGTGCAAGGGTTTTTCAAAGGGTAGAGGTGCAAAAAGGTAGAATGTCTTCCTCAGTCTGCCTGCAGCCTTTAAACTACACCTAACATCACCCTGGACAACGTTCCTGCATGTGGCTGGAGATACAGGGAAGGTAAAAATTAGTTGGTTGATGTATCTGGGAGACCAGAGTTGAGACAGTACTACAAACATTCTTTTTCTCTGTAATAGGGGATGTGTTAAAAAACAGTTTTTAAAAACTGGTAGAAACCTTGTTTAAAAAACACAGTCAGTTGGGTTGATGCAGTGTTTATTCAGATGCTGAACAGCTTACCCTTCCTTCCCCTCATCACCCAGGAGGGAGAGAGCCCCACTCAGTACATTGCCTCTGAAACCACAACTCTTATTTTTCATCCACAGGGAGGTTTTGGTGACTCCTTTTGGTTTGGATGGGTAAGAATGATATCTGAATAATTCATGGTCCAGAGCCCCCTTAAGTCACCTCATCTGTGAGAAAGGACCTTATTGTCAGCTTAAGATGGAGAATATTAAGGGAGTAGTTTCACACTGGCAAATATTTCACTTTTTGAGGTAAATACTGATTTACAGTAGTGCCCCCTCTACCTTCTCATCCTTGCCCTGTGCCACTGTGAGTCCATCCCTTCACTTGGCCAGGGCAGTGTTTGCACAGCTTCTCTCTGGGAGGGAGTGGAAGCCCAGCCTGGGCTCACAGGCAGACAGAGGTGGTGGTTTGGTTTTTGCGAAGTTATTTTAAGCTGGGTGAGCTCTTTCACCACAGTCTCAGAGCAGCCACCTCTGCATTTGTGCTGACAGAGCTGAGGGAATGGTGTGTGGTGGGTTTGCCACCAGGAATTTGTCTTGTGAGCCTGTGCCAGGAGGGAAGGGACTGCCAACACAGAACAACACCTGGCATAAAGAGGCATCTGTGAGGAGCCTTCACATGAACAGAGACTAGACCCATACAGAACACAACAAAAATATACCAACAAAGAGACATACTTCCAATGAACAGTTTAAACCTTTTTTTNACTTTCAAATGAAAAGTTTAACCTTTTTTTTTTTTTTTTGGTTTTTTTTTTTTTTTTTTTTTTTTTTTTTGAATTAATGCACAGAAAGGGCTAAAAAAGTGGAACCTCACTGTACTGTCAGGTGGAGGAACAAGGAGCTCTCCCTGTTGGGATGCTCCTTGTCTCTCCAGTCCCTTGGGAATGGCTGGTGTTTTCCAGAAGAATAAGAAACTTGTTGTGAAAGGAGGACTCGGGAGGGTGGCAGTGGCTGTGGGCTGCTGCAATTCTGCTCTGCTGAAGAGCTTATTGCCTGCTTTATTTTTGCACCCCTTTCTGGCATTACAAAAGTGTGTTACAAATTTTACAGAGGAAGAGGAGAAAGGAAGAAAAGGGGAAGGGCCCAGCTATGCTGGCCTAGGGCTCTGCAGTCCTGTTTGTCCTCGCATACTCTTCCAGCTCTGATTTCCTGTCCATGGCGAGTTGCAGCTCCTGCTTGATGATTTCGATCTGCTTCTCCAGCTCCGTCAGCTCTTGCAGCACTGAGGTCCTCGCAGTGTTGAGGGACTCTGCTTTCCCGTTGGTGGTTAAGGAAGGTGGAGTCTCTCTCCTCCCTTGTGGCAGGGGCATGTCCTGGTGCTGATGGATTGTGACCTCATTTTGCCCCTCATCGGTGCAGATGTATTTTTTTCGGTGGCAGTTGCCCAGGTTGGCTGTGTTCCACACCGCATGCTGGCTGTTTCCTACGTGGGCCCTGAACAGAGAGAGGAGAGTTAATACCACATCAGAGCCTGCTCCTGTGTGTGTGCACAGCTCCCCTGTGAGCCATCCTACTGGGAAAATAGAAGGCTGCTGTTACATACTACAAAGAAATATTATTCCTTTATCCCTGGAATTACATGTTCTTGCAAAGCACAAATCATGGATATAAATGACCAAATTTTTGTGATATAACCATAGCAGAGGCTAGAACAGAACCCTGAATGTCATCTTCCCCAAAACTCCTTTTTTTAGTTATGAAATTACTCAGGAATGCAGCTCAGAAAAATGCGAGTCCTCCAAAGCTTTTGAAAGATTTTGTGGTTGCAATGTCCAAATTTATTACAGCATTCGTCCTTTGCACGTTACTACTCTGTGCTGGCTTGGGCATTTGCTCTCACAGAGAAGGAGCCTCCCTAGAGGCGGTGTGGAGAGGTGAAGGGGAAACTTTGTCCTTTAGTCTTGAACTCTTGCTGGGGAACTGCTTGTTCTCTGGGGGACGGACACAAATGATGTGTATCCGAGCCTTGCAGGTTCATTCATGAGCTTCCTGATACACCACAGAGAGTGCATGTTGAGGCAGAACTTTCTGGCTGTGAACTTCTTGAAATGCTTCAATTCTTCTTTACTGCAGAAATATTTTTGTAATATTTTGATTCCAAAGAACAAATTCCAGAATTTTTCTTCTTTTTGGGGAATTTGCCTCTGCTGGGCTCCCAAATCAGGCCATTTCCCTGGGTTGGCTTCCTTCCCAAACTGAGGAGTGTCCCATGGCCTCGGCACTCCAAGTGGAACTTCAGGAAGCACAGAGTTTGCTGTTGTGGGAGAGGAGCTTCTCTTTCCCGCCTGCTTTTCCTTTGGGACAGGTTGGGGCTGTTCAGTTGCTAAAGGGAGCTTTAAACTCTGAAGGAGCTGCGTTTCAGACCGTTCCATATTCGAGCTCCTTTGTGGGGATCCTTGCACAAAAGGCCTCTTGGTGTGAGCTCCCAGGGGGCAGGTTAAGGAAGGAGGTTGGTATTTCAGGAGTGGCGCTGCTGGAAGCAGTTGGTTTGCAGAGGAGCCCGGAGCTGGGAGCGGCTCCTTCTCTCCTGTCTGAGATCCTGTCTGTGATCTCACCTGTCTGCAGGAAAGGAAGTTGCAAAGTGGGAATTTCATTGACAGAGATGGCGATCAGGGGTGTTTTCCAGGAAATGGGCTGGCAGAGAGGCATGAAGGGAGGTTTCAGGCAGGAGCAGCAGCCCCTGCTGGGTCATGATCCAGAGAGCTCAGGGAATCCCAGCAGTGGATGTGTATGTAGAGCATTTATTTTTGTACAGATCAGCAATTCTGTCATATTTCAAAATAAAAGGTGGAAACACTCTCAAGTCTGGGCAGGTGATTTTAACCAAGGCCAAAGTCCACAGTTACCACTCCAGTTTCAATAAAGCCATTTCCAAGTGGGCTACTGATGCTCAGCAGCTTTCCTGTTTTTGGAAAGGTACCACCTTAAACCCCACAGATTTCTTATCTGAAGATACCAGCACTAGCATGATGCCCGTTCTTTGCAGCTCTTTTCCATATCTTTGGTGCTTTTAGGAGCTCCTCAGTCCCTGGCAGGAGTGAAAGCACATGTGACAATGTGAGTGTTTTGAGAGCTCTGTGTTGTGCCTTGCCACATCAGTGTTGGTGACAGACTGGACACCCCACTCGTAGGTCTGTGGAGTTGAATTCATCCCAATTCTGTGCAAACAGCAGCCCAGAGATGCCGAGAAGAGCAAGGACAGTGGGTGGGTGTGCAGGGACACAGCTGAGGGCTGATGGTGGTGTGGGCAGAAGGCTTTGGACAGCAGTACATCTTCACTCTCCCAAGCTGGAAGAATATTTGCATGGATCTTTTTGTAAGCCATTGCTTGAGGGGCTTATGGGCCATCTCCTCTTGTTACAAACTTCTTGCACCATTCAGTACCTGGCAAATAATTGGGCTGGTGACCTCCAGAGAACCCTTCCCCTGGAAGATTCTTCAATTGAGTGAGTGCCTCAGGTGATGGGAATGTTTCCCCACAGCGAGGAGGGTGCAGGAGGAGGAAACATTTTTCAGCACTTAAAGCCTCTCCTGCTGCTCATAGATCAAAAGCCAGGAGTGGCTGTGTGCAAGGAGGTGCCATACTTGCTGTTTTTTTCCAAGATGAAGGAATGAACAGAGGAAATCAACTGCAGACATTTTATACACCTGTGTGTATAAAAGCATCTTAGGAGCTTAGACATGATTACTTGTCATGATTACTACTTGTATTTGCTGCCTTTAGCAAAGGAATGTCAAAGAAACACAACATACTTTGACATCTTGTGGGTTTCAGCCAGGCCAAACACCCAGCAACATTCTCAAGGACTTTTTTATACTCTGTGGCTGAACTTCTCTGTAGAAAAGCAATGCTGCTGCCTCTGTCCTTATAATGCCTCCTGATTTTGGAAGCTGTGCACCACATTGTCTCCTCTGCAGAAGTCACAGCCCATGAAAACAAGGCAAGGGTGCTGCCTCCTTTTTCCTCCAACACCACTTGTTGGACACGATGGTTTCTGAAAGGACTGCATTTTCCTCTCCTCAGCTTTCTTCTTTCTCATTCCACAAAATCAGAAAGCTGAAAGAGTTTAGAGCTTGGCAGTGCCTCATCTCTTTCCCTCTAAAGGCTCTGCCTCAGGGAGCCCTGGTGACCTGCCAGTGCTTTGGCAAGGGAATCATTAATTCCCTAAACATGAGGGCAGTGGATTTCAACTGCAGCTCTTTGGAATGGAAGGCTTTTTATTAGCTCCATGGAAAATCATGAAAGAGCAAGATTTCTAGATTTAATACTTTCGATGGGAAAAAAAAATTATTTTCTTCCTCCCTCATTTGTCACTTCTCTCTTGTTTCCCTTTTTTTATTTTATTTTATTCTATTACCTTTGGGGTGTATTAGATCTATAACTAGATATCCAGACACAATGCATTTAATTTCAAAGTAATTTTTATAGTTTGTGTTTTAAGGCATGGAAAACTTCCTACCTCTTTTCTACTCGTTTTTTCTTAGGCTGACGTTTTTCCTCAATAAATGAACTGTTCAGAGCACGATGTAATCTCTAGACGGAAAAGAGGGAGATAAATTATTAAAAGCAAGATTAAAAATAGCACCACAAATAGGTAAACAATTTGGGCTTTGTCTGATGGACTTGAGCATAAATTATTTTGCACATTGAAGGATACAAGCAATTGTCTGTGCTTTGTTGTAATAACATATTTATTTCCCCACAGTTTCCCAAAGAAGGGCAAGCTGAAATGTTGAGGAATACCTGGAAAACAATCCTTGATGTTAAAATTCATTTTAAAAGATTTCTTCCACTCTGCTGCTTTAAAGCAACAGAAGTTCTTCCCTTTTGTGCCTTTTGCTGCAAAGTAACTTCTTTGTTTAGAGCGAACACCCAGAGCAATTCTGTCCCATTAATTTCTCTAGAATAACAAGGGAGGTTACCCAGCACTTCTTGCATGCCTCACAGGTTTGGGTACCTGTAACAGTGAGATAAAATGTTCTGGTTTGCCAGTTCAGGATAACAGCACTACTGCTTCTGTCATCCAAAAGATATGAGCTGTGAGGCTACAACTACAAATGGAAAGGTCTCTCTATGAGCTTTGAATATTTGAACTGTTTCCTCTGTGCTTCCCATTCCATCCCATTCCCATTCTTCAAGCTCCAGAAGCTGCTGTCACCTTTCAAATGCCAACTGTCCATGCTCTTACAGCATCCCATACCTTGTTCTTGTCCAGGTTTTCTTAGTCAGCCACACGACTTTCACAGGGTCCCTGCAGAACACGTACCTGACTGGTATGGAGCCAGTACTTCATCTTGGATTTCTTCTTAATTCGTGGCAGGACCAGTCTGTATACGATATGTTCCCCAATGGTGGTGAGGATGGACAAACCAAAGCCAACGCACAACATCACAAAGAGCCCTGAGAAATGTTTTATCCCCATCTGCAGTGTCTGTGAATAACATCAGAAGGGGAAGTTAATGCAGGTTAGTGTGTTGAAGCAGATGCTTTGTTTTCTCATGTGGAAGTGTGGTATGACCGAATACACAGTGGTAAAATAATGCAGAATAGTCGGATACAGTTCACAGCAAAGCCTCTCTGTGCTGTTTGGTGTTCAGAGTAAATGATCTGTCAGGGAAAGAGAATCACCCAAACACCAGGGAATTTGTGCCATCACCCTAATGAGGCAGAGTGTTAAACATACAACAATCTGGTGTTTGCAGTGTCTTTGCATTTGTAAAAGCAATACTGCTTGATAGAATGCAGTCAATGAACTGTAAAGCAAGTCCTTCATCAGCAGGGAGCTAATGCTCATATTTTCTGTGACTTGCTTGTTAACTTTCCCTTTTTGTGCTTTACCCTTGATGGAGGGTCATGGAGAAGATGTGAAGTAAGTAGCACAAACATGGCACCCCTCCGATCCCGGCATTAACAGGACCGTGTTTTTTAGGAACTCTGACTGCAACTATGGAAAACAAGAACACTCCCACCTTTCTCTGCCAACCCACCCCTTTCATGTAGGGTAGGAAACCTTTAATTAATTTGTCCTATTGGCATTAATCATGTTTGAACACCAAGAAACTGTGTAGAGCAGAAATCTCCACAAATACCTGCACTGCAATGTGTGGGTGAGGTATGCATGTAGTGCCTTTATTCTCAGGCCTCTAAATCTAACTAAGTTTATCAATAACTAAAATCCCTGCCAAAAATTACTGCCCACAGACTACTATGGAAATATTTCCAGGAATACAAATTCCAGTCTTGTCTTTCTATTATATAATGTTATTCCCCAAGTAAATTAAAAAACAAAACAAACAAAAAAAACCCCAAACCAAAACAAAACAAAAAAAAAAACCCAAACAAACAAACAAACAAAACAGGAGCAGAGTTTTGGTAGGGTTGTGTGTCACTTGCCATGCTGCTACCCTGGACCTGTTGTGTTCCTTGTGTTCACTTGCTCGGTGGGAGGGTGTGGGGATTGAGCTTTATTATATCTGTTTCTGTAAGCTGGAAAAAGAAACTCCATTAGTCAATTAGTCAACAGATAAATCACGGAATATTTGTGAAGTCTTGTTCTAAGGTCATTTTAAGCCACGGAGTTGGTAAGAGGTGAGTCCACTTGTCTTGGTTTGAAAGACAGGTGTCTGTCAAGGAAGGCAGGAACCTCCCCTGATATGGAAAAAATGCAATCCCCCTTCCCTCCAAATTATTATNGGTCTCGGCAGGCTGGGTGCGCGGGGCTGCAGAGCAGCACAGGCTCAGGGCAGCAGCAGGGGCAGGGTGGCCAAAGCCCGACTCCCAGCAGGGCAGGAAAGAGCAGGCTCGGGAATCCCGGGGCTTCTCCCACAGAAGGAAAACCAGCCAGACAAGCAGAGGCTCAGCGTTGCGTTCTCCTCACCACCACGGCAGCAGCAGTCTGTCCCCTCCTCGTGCCACACGCTGAGTGCCCCCGGCCCGCCGAGCTGTGTTCCCACCCCCAGGTGCCAGAGTGCAGCCTCCTTGGCCTTCCCTTTGGTCGCTTAAGTACCCAACTATCAGTTCCCCCAGCAACGCACACAGGGAAAAAAATTCCTCAAGGGAAAGGAAAAGAACAGAAAAGGAAAACTTTCAAACCCCAACACCACTGAAGCTGAGGGCTCAGAAGTTCTGTTGTGTACTTTGGTTGGGTAACTGTGAGCTGTACTTCTCTCTTGTGCATTGCATACTTGATTTCTGTTCTTTAAAACACAAAGGTATTGAGATAGCATATCATGGGGTTTTTTGTAAGAACAGCTTCAGCAATCTAGCAGAGCGAGAGCTTTCCCATGTTGGCACTGGCAATGAACTCTTGTTTTGGGGATCCTCTGCCAAAGTCAACCTCCTTGTCCCAAAGCACACTGAGCAGAACTTTTGGGATGAGAATTTTTGTACCAGTGAATAAACACTTCAAGGGTGTTGAAGGGTATAATGGAGGTGTAAAAGCAATTTCTAAAGAAACTTACTGCAGCTTGGAAAGTGAAAAACCATAGTGGAGTGCCTCTGGGGTAGAAGTGTGTCAGAGTTTTGGCACAAGGGTTTTCTGATACAGAGACTACATCAAAGCAAAACTTCCCTCTCCACATCAACATTTCTTATTGACAAGAACCTCCTGTCCCATAGTTTTTCCTTCCAGTTAGGGACACAGGAGGGTGACACAAAGAATACAGGTAATGCTTTAAACAGCCCAAGAACTCAAGTGTTTGCCTGGAGGTCTGTGTGACCTGTTTTTTTAAACTGGCAGTGAAGCCCAACTTTTAGGCCAAGTAGAATAAAATCAGAATGAGGTCCCATGTCTGATCTTCTCAGAGGTCTCAGAGCTAAGACTTCAGCACTGCCCATCTTTGAATTTGGCACATGTGTGTCTGTAAGAAGCAAAAAACTTGCTATCCCAAACAGCTAAACATCTTGTTAAAAGTGCTTCTGCCATTTCTCCAGGAAGCTTTAATGCAAATCACTGCCTTCCCAGAAAGGGTGTACAAAGGCAAGTATGAAACAACTTACTTAGAGATGTGGAGTTAACAGTAAACACAACAACAAGCAATAACTAATAGGGAATGTATTTGCTCAGTCATCTGATGAATACACCAGTCTATTGATGCACCCAGGCTCCAGCTGTTGGGTGTCACAGAGAGTAACATCCTGTGGGTGGTTCTTGCCATGGGAACTAGGTTTACCTTAGTATCATAAAACTCTAGCCATTCAAAATAATAATAATAACAAAAAGCCCTATTGCAGTGGGGATTCCTGCATGCTGGGATGTCTCCTCCAGCCTGGGGTTGGTGTTTGATGCCAACCCAGCACTGCTGCAGAGAGAACACTTGGCCAGCTCCTTACATGAAAAATAACTCCCTTGTCTTCAGCAAAGCCTCTCTGATTTATGCTGATTAGGGTTTGGCTCCCTGTCCTGTCAGCTCTGCAGAATTGTTTTCTACCTTCCCTGGAAGCAGGTGAAAGAAATTCTAGCACTGTCATCCCAGATGAATTTTTCACCTGTAATGGATGGCTTTTGAAATTGTCCCAAACAAGACATCTTTTCCTAGGAAAGGAAGTGCCAAAACAAAGCATCAATAATATTTCATCTAGCAATAAAGAAGGTAATGCATTAGAAGAGCTGCCTGATAAAGGCTGCACAATAGAAGGAAATTTTTGAGACTAAATGACGTGGGAAAACAAGGTAGGGGAGAAATAATTAACACAGTGTGTCTTAGAGTGATTTTACATAGCAGTATCAGCACATTCACAAACCTTTGTAAAATGGCTATATACCAGCTGTTCATAATTACTGTAGACACACACACATTAAATAATAAAGGAAACCATCTAATAGAGGCACCTCTCATTTTCACTGCTCCATGCTGATTGAAGGAGCAAGCCCTAATACTTATTTTGTTGTTCCGTTATGTATTTTTAGGTGCATACATAAAATATATGTGGAAAGAGCAGAAAAAAACCTGGTTTCTCTCCATCACTGCTTTCCTCTCTGCTCAAGGGGTAGGGGCCAGGGGAGTGGGTGTGTGGATTGGAGGTGTGCTGCCAACAGAAAACAAACTGATGGATTTCCCTACTGCAGTATCTTACTTTCTTTTCCTTTTACATATATATATATATATCTATCTATTTTTTTTGAGGAATAAAAGCCCACTATGTGGTATATTCTGTGTTAAGCCAAGGCAAAAACCACAGTCCTTGCTCTAAGTTTGTAATCATAAATCCAGGAGGTAGCTCCCTGCATTTTAGGAGAAGGAACTCAGTTATGGCCATGTGATAGTTCTGGAGCAATAAGCAGTGTAGTCAATCCTGTGATAATTACAGCTAATGGTTGCTAAGCACTACAGCAGCAACAGCCTCCAAGTTGTATCCCAGTGGCAAACTGGCAAATTGGCATTTTCTGGAAACCAAGAAAGGCAAGAGCAGGTATGTGCTTTTTTTTAATATATCCTTGGAGAGACTTTTCCAATTTATCAACCCATATCTGCAGTTGCTATCTAAATATTTCCTGTTGTTTCCACCATTGTAATATACTGCTTTTTTTTTTTTTTT
>VXAC01007027.1:61313-92293 GCA_013399225.1 Rhipidura dahli | reverse complement strand
AAAACCCAACCAAAAAAAAACCACCCCACCAAAAAAGGCTGGAGTTTTTGTTCTCCTCAGTTACTGAGGATTTTGTCATGATCCCCAAGGGGTCCTCAGTTTCACCTCCATGTTTTCACCAAGAATACCACAGCACAACAAAGCAAACTCATCACAGAAGGAACAGAGCAGTGTGTTACAAAACTGGTTATTACCTTCAATGGCAAAGGGTTTTCCAACAGTTAGGAGCTTGCAGTCGGCATCTATTGATACTTCATAATCTAAGAGTGCTTTATCCATAATGAAGGCATCGAGTTTCTCTGGATCATGCCTGTATTCAACATCAAAGTCAGAAACACAATCACTTCACAGTCTAAGGCTCAGTGACACTCATTAGACATTTGTCTATGCAGTTTTCTGGAAGATTACTGTAGTAAAACAGGGGCCAGGGACTGCTATTTGCACATCTGCACTTAAAATGAAAACTGATTTATGTTTTGAAGCAGGGAATTGCACGCAAAATGCAAACTTTGTGCCTTTGCGCATTAAGACCATTCAGTGCGTTTAGGACTTATTTTGCTTCCACAAAATACTATTGTTCTGAAAGACAAAAACCACTACAATATGTTGGACTTTTTGGCTCAATTGAAAGTGAGCACAAAGATTTAGTAGAAAAGACCAAAATTTCCTAAAATACTTTGGTATTTTATTTTGGTAATGTAATACCAATTTAATTTGGTATTTGGTAATTTAATTGGTGTCTTGGTTTCTTTGTGATGTGAAACTTGGGGATATTAGAGCAAAAACACAGAAGGATAACTTATTCCATGGTGTGTCTTGTCCTTTCTCCTTGAATATGAGGTAAATTATTTCCTTCACCCAATTCAGCTTTTCCTTGTGTTGTCTTCATGGAGACGGATGACTGAATTTTACCAAAACAATAATTTCTGAACAGCTTGCTAGGATAAAATAATGATACAAAAGAACAGCTTCAGTGCCTGCTCTCATCTGATCCCGGGACTGCACCCTCCATTTCTGTCCCATTAAAAGTCTGAGTGTTCTCCTGATGGGATCACTTCATTGATTTCAATCCATTGACTCCAGTTTGACCCAAAGAACTGCCATGCATTATCAATAGGATGGGTCTGGGAAAAAATATATAAACAGGAAACAACAGGAAAAAACTTCTGGTGAGAAGTTCTCAGGCCATCTGCTAGGCAACTTCAGAGATAAAATGAACAAATAATTTCAGGCTTGTTGCCACCTCTCCTGTTTCTGGTAAGAGTCGTGTGTCCCCCAGGTTGTCAAGCACAAATGTCTCTCAGGCACACTGACACCATGATTCTTTAAGCAACAAGACTTCTACTTTTTACCAGTCTGGTGCTTCTTTTATTCATTTTAATGATAAATCAAGCTTCCTGTCTGAGAACCTCCTCTCCTCCCACCCTGCTGAGGAACCTCATTGGCAGCTTTTGCTTGGAATGGATGTTTTTTTCTCAATGCTTCTCAGTGCCTGATGAAGGGCTCCCAAGCTCAGACACCTGCCAGGAGTTTATAGATTCCCCTTGCCTGATGGCACCCTCACATCCAGGTGAGGCACCTGGGCATTCCCACCTGGCCCACTGAAGTTTAATCCACTGAACTCCATGATCAGAGGGAGAGGATCAATGGGACACAGGATCCATGGAATGGTGGTATTTTCTACTTCATCTGTCTCTCTGTCACTCCTCCCTCCCCACCACCATCACCGCCACCACCTCTCTCTCTCCCTCTCACATTTACTGTTAATAAAATCCACACTACTGACTTTGCTGGCACTTAGTTCAGGCACCTCCCTTAACAATTTTGACAACCAGACCGTAGCAAGCAGCCAGGGGAGGAGGCGTGGTGCTGCATGCAGGGGCTCACTTCAGGTGGGCCACGCCGTCGTTGGTGGCGGGCACGTTGTAGCGCCGCATGTACTCGTGCATCTCCGGGAAGCTCTGCCTCACGTAGTCCTCGGCGCTGCTCTCCCGCACTGTGCCGAACCGGAACCCTTGGGACGGGTGGTGGAGCTGAGGGCAGGACAGGACAATGTCAGCAGAGCCACCTGCCTCCCTCCCAGCATCGCACCGGGGACCTCGGCGCTGGCGTGCCAACAGCTCCACAGAAACCTGCTCCTGGACCTGCCTCTCCCGGTGTTTTCCTCCCCACCCCCCAGGAAGAACCTGGAGAGACTCACCAGGTGACTAAACAGCCTGTCTGTGTACTCTCAGGGTTTTCTTCCAATGTGAAAAACAATCCTCATGGAACACTCTGAGCACCCAAATGTTTATTGGCATTACTTGTCTCTAGAACAGGCAGTGTTTCAGGAAATGCTAGGAGAAGCCTCTGGGCTGGCTACAATCTACTTTCTGGGGCTCTGGGTACCCAGCAAAGGACATACAGCCTGGATTTGTTATGGCAGAATATGTTTTAGGGATGAAATTTAGCCTTCTGCAGAGGGGTAGCACCCTCAGTTCACTTCTAGAAGCCTAGACACCATATCACAGTCTTTGCTGCCATTCCTCACAGTCAAACTGAGGACTGGAAGGTTGTGTACACCAGAAAAGTCTCCCCTGGCAGGGAGAAGGAGGGAGAATTCCCCTCTGCACAGCCCAGGCTGCAGCCATGGCTATACACACACGGACTCTTTTCGCTGTTCTCTGCCCTGCCCTCTTCTGAATGGACTTCACACCCTGCAGCCCCAAGGAGCCCAGCCAAGGTTTCACAGACCCCTCTTTCTACAGTTCCTGTTTGCCTTCAGAGCTTCTAGGGACTCATGGGGAAAGTCTCAAGCTGCCATGGAAGAGTCAGGCAGCATCTTCCACTCTGCCAAGCACTTCCTTGAGCTGGCCGAGTGCTGCCAAGCCACACCAATCAAAGAGCCTCCAGCAACCCACCAGCCTCTAACAGGCCAAGCTTCCAGAGCACAGGAAGCCAAACAGAGCTAAAGCTGAGGCAGTCATGCTGTATTTGCATCCCAGGAAGCTCACGGACATCACAGCAGCTTGCAAAGGTGATCTCACCATGTCCACACTCTGCTTGGCAAAGACCAAGCCGGGAAGCGTTCTGCCAGTCCATCTGGCCCCTGCACCATCATCTGAGCAGAACAGAGTGCAGGGCACCGTGAAACCATAAAAAGACCTTTCCCAGTCTTCTCTTCAATGACCCCATGGATAAAAGAGTGTTTGTAGTTTTTTTAAGAATAGCAGAGGTAGAGTGTAAACTCACAGTCACCCAGTTTAGTCCGAAAAGGAACAGACAAAGGTCTTTTGGATGGTGTTTCTGATGTCATGGAAGCTATGAAAATTCTGTATTTCTCGCAATTTTTACCTGAAAAGTCTGTGGGCATGAAGGGAATCCTGGCATTTTTTTTTTTCACATGTTCTGGTGTAGATGAGACAAGCAATGCAGGGTGTGCCTCCATCTGGAGCTGGCCTCAGTGCTGTGCCAGAAGGACTGTAGGCACAGAGGGAAATGTTCTTGCCTGGGAGTGTGGGAGCATCATTCAAGTGCCAGAAGACATAAATAACAGGAGTTGGGCTGTGACAATACCTCATGGAGACTTCCAGCACAATGCTGCCAGCCCAAATCTTGAGACACTGAAGATGACCTGCTTCAAGAGGGAATTTGCACTCTCTGTCCCAAGAAGATCATCACCACAGTCAGGATGAATTTTTTTAGGTTTTATTTCTTGGCAGTTTCAGTGAAGAGACCAAAAACCCCATTAAGACCCAACAATGAACCACACTGGCATCTTCCAAGTCAGCTTAGGTGTTTGTTGTGAAGTTTGTGGCCCACCTAATGATGCCAACTGTAGTGCAAGACCTGATCTGCAGATAAAGTCTGACTTCACTGGAAAGCATCTCTCCCTCAGACTGTCACCTGTGTCTGCATTTGGCTCAGTTTTTCAGCCTGAATGAAAAAGGCTGGTACAAAAACAGTAAACTGAACCTCCATGCAATTTTCTACCCTAAATCCTTTACTGAGGACTGCCCACTCCTTGCTTTGTGTTGGGCACGCTGTCAAATTTCACCCCAAATGATGACAACACTGGAGTGTTTATTAGATCCAAAGTCCATCTGGCTTAATATCTTGTCTCTAGCAACACCATATGCCTGGTGGGAGGTCTTGGGAAGCCTGTGTGAGGGGGTTGTTCAGCGATCCCTTGCATCCAGTGCTCTATCTGCTTCTGGTAATCTCTGCTTTTTCTTAAGCATCATTATGTGGCTGCAACTTTGTATTTGGTGAACTCCTTTTACACAGGATAAATGTTAATAGTTGTTTTAATCATCTTTGTCTTTCAAGGACTTCTGTTTTCTTCTTACTGCTGCTTACCCACAGGAGGAAAAGGTCTGCTTGCAGATCTGTGGATTTGAGAGTGCAAAATGCTGCCAACAGCACTTCTCTGATGATTTGCTAAGACTGCTAAGGGTTACTTGCCTCAACAGAAGATAAACTTGAGGAAGAAAACAAGACTCATCACTTGTCATTGCTGTTTTCTTACCTTCTGCAGTCCTCTTCTGGGAAGATTATGTGACCAGATGGAAACCACAAATATCTGTGTCCTGACAGGATAGGTAAATGCCTTAGTCTTCCTGTGACTCTTGCCTTATTAGCTGTTTCTTTTTTCTAATCTTTTCTGTTTCTCATGCTCTCTCTCTTTTGTGTTTCTTATGTTTTGAAAGTCCTGTACTGAAAGAGTCTTTCTGTTTTCTCTAAACCAATAACAGAATCTTAATGCCTAGGGCTCCGGAGAAATCATTAAGTCTGAAAAATCAGCATTTAAAGAATCAAAAATGGATTCTATGTATTTTCTTTTTTAAATTTATATTTCAGGGGAGGCAGTTACTTACATTTATACCAGTAATGGAAATATAAAGCTTATTGGAAGAAAGAGCTGTTGGAATTAGAGTAATTTCCACTACATGGATTCTCTGCCTCTGTGTATATTCTGTGTTTCTCCATTCAAAGCTCAGTTGCTGTCAGAGGTGAATATATAACCATCATAAAGCAGGTAAACAGCACTAGGAAATGTTGACAATTTTTATACCCAGAACACCTGGAAGTTTGCTGGTGACTCAAGTACTATTAAAAATAAATGAATGCAATAGCTGCAGATCCATCCCCAGACATGAGTTTTCTTGGCAGTCAGCTTAGATGGCTTCACAAAGCCCCTCCAAAATCAGACATCTCTGGCTGTAAGAAGTGGAAAGAACAAGGTTTGTTTAGACCTGGAAGGAGGCTTTGAGGCAACAGTGAAGTCCTGGCTTGACAATTCATTGAACGAGATGTGAAGGTTGTTATTGGTACAGATATTGCAAAACACCAGTATCTCAAATAAAGATATTTAAATTTCTTTAACTGTCAGATCACTGAACCACAGAATCATTTAGACTTAAAAGACCCGTAAGGTGAGACCCCAACCACTAACCCAGCACTGCCATCACTAAAATATGTCCCCAAGAGCCACATCTGCATGTCTTTTAAACCCCTCCAGGGATGGCAACTTCACCACTTCCCTGGGCATCCTGTTCCAATGCCTGACAACCCTTAGGAAGGAATTTTAGTGAAGGAATTTTTCCTGGATCTCCCTTCTGAAGACCCATTAGTGTTTATCAAGCCACCAGGCCTTTGAGTCTTATCTGGGAAGGCCAACTGCAGCTGCCTGTGAGCTTGAGCAGGGAAACACCAACAGCCTGGGCAGTCTTACAACAAGGGTATGAACACAACAACTGAGTAGCTGTGTTTAAAGCTATTAACTGCTAATGCAGTTAAAGTTGTTAAAAGCTAAAAGGGTTAAAAAACCTCTTTAGTACTGCTAGGTTAGTGGCTCTCCTAAAACTGGTGACAGCTCCAGCAGCTATCAGTATCATTTTTGCACCTCAGTACTGGAGATCATGGATTTTATACTGGTGAGCTGAGTTTTACACCTGAAGCAATGGCATATACCACACATGGCCACTCTTTAGGTGCATCCCAAAGCTTTAGAACCATCTCCACTCTCCACTGTGAGGAAGCTGTTGTACATGAAGCTGTGATGGTGCACATGGTGATATCCCATTTGGAGCTGGTTTAGTGCTTGGGGCAGACTCAAGAGATGAGTGGGACACGGAGCCAGAGGGGTCTGAGCACTGAGTGTTTGGATTTCACAGGTTCAGGGCTGTGGAATGCCAATATCAGAGGATCTTGCTGCACAGGACAGGGACGGATGGTGCAGGAGGATGTCCCAGCAGCAATCTCAGGAGGAAGAACTAGGATGTGCTGCTGGGAAGCAGAGGATGAAGGTACAGGAGAAAGGCTAAGGAGCCTTGGAGGCAGGCATCCTTTCTGGCAGTGGTGTCCCTGTGAGCTCTGCTGTCCCTGTGACCTCTCAGGACAGTATCTACTGTAGGACAGATGGATTGGGCCCAGTATTTCCAAGAATGAGTCTCACTGCTGAAGAAAACCATGCGTAAGGAAACAAACAAGAGGCAATGTTTTCTTACCCTGGGTATGAAAACAAGGGGAAATGTGAATGCTGCCAAGCCCTGAGGAGGTGAAATGGTTGTTAGGTCACTTGAGCCCTGAGACAGGGAGGCCATGCAGTGTTTAAGGAACTCAAGAGCTTTACAGTACATCCAGCTTCTCTGACAGTGCCAGGAAAAGCTCTGGGACTTCTCAGAGTCTCCTGCGCCTTGCATAACATGGTGCTCCCAGACAAATGATGTTTGTGCTTCTTGCTGCTGAAAGCAAACACTGCAGCTACCAGTTCCC
This sequence comes from Rhipidura dahli, assembly GCA_013399225.1. Taxonomy (NCBI): domain Eukaryota; kingdom Metazoa; phylum Chordata; class Aves; order Passeriformes; family Rhipiduridae; genus Rhipidura; species Rhipidura dahli. The sequence goes on along the minus strand of VXAC01007027.1, from coordinate 85,537 downwards.
TCGCCTTGGCCCCTTACTTCCAGATCTTCTTGGTTTCTGTCTGCTGCTGTTAAAACATCTGCTGAGTGGGAAGTGGACAACTTGTTTTATTTGGGAAGATGTTGAGACAAATTGGGCATCTGCATACATCCATGGCTTGGGGTGCCAATTATGCATGAAAATCCCAACATGATAAACACCAATGTGATGAAACCATAGCAGCAGAAACAGGAAAACACAATCCTGAATGACAGGGGTTTTGCATAACTTGGCACATTCCATTTTATGTAATGCATTGCCATTGCACTCAGTCCTGTCAGCTGGGGAGAACACCTAGATCCCAACTTGAAAGGAAACAGGCCCAGAAATCTCCTGTGCAGGTTGGAATTTGAAACTGAAAATGCATGAGATGCTGCCAGCAGTTAACCTTGGCACTCCTGAGGCTGTGGGACTGTGGGGTTTTGAGGCCTTTCTAGCAGGTTCTGGTTTTTTATGACTTTTCAGTGCTGCAAAGCCAAATGATTTGCCTCAAGGACTTTTCCCCTTGATGCCCTGGTTTTGTTTAGTATCATTTCGAGGTCTGCATCACATTCAACTGCCATTGATTTTTGCAGTAAAAATCCCAGGTGTGCAGCACAGAAAAATTATGGTCCCAGCTCCAAAAAAACTAGGCAATACAATATTGCCTTCTGATCCCACGGAGCTTGAGCTCGCTGCGGCCTGTGAGGAGACGAGGAACATCTAAACAGAGCAGCTGCTGGGAAGGGGAATTGTGGCTATTTTCAACAAGTGATGATGTACCCAGGAAATCCAGGAAATGCCTTCCCAGCACCTGATGGATGGGGTGCAGCAGCTGCCTCCCTGAGTCTGGTTCAGAACCATTCCATGCATCTTGAACTGGGACTGGAGGAAAAATGCTTTGGGAACTCCACTTCTAATCATGATCTCAACTCATGAGATGCATTTCATCACTCATTCTGGTTTTCTGAGGGAAACGGGAAAAAGGCAGTCCAGTAGCTGAGTGCAGCACCAGTGACAACTCACTGCAGTGGCAGAGCTAATGTGGATTCAGCTTTTACCACCACCTGTGATAGTACTTTTTAACTTACATAGGGTATAGAAAGGATGAAAACAGCTGAAAATGCTTTCCTAACTTTTACAACAACCTCTGAGGAAAAACATTGGTGGAGAAGGTTTTAGTAGCTCACTCCTGCGACAGTGCTGGTTACCTGGTGTAACACCAAGTGCAGTGTTCAATGGGCACCTTGCATATCAGCAGAATTGCCAGCATGATCCCTGCCAGGGAACTGCTGCAGAATCTTGAAAACCTGCTCAGTTTCAGTCACTAATTATTGGACAAGGGTAGCATTAGGTGAAGAACTGATGTGGTTTTAGAAATCTGCTGTTTTACAATGACACTTCTGTCTCTGGCACATAAAGCAACAGCATTTTACTTTGCCTTATGTAGCACACACATTTAGGTGGTCTTCCAGCCACTAATAGATTTCTCACAGCCCAGTGACAAAATACAAGCAACTGGAAGTGCTAAAAAAAAAGTTTCAGGAGAAAATACACAACACAAATGAAATAACAGTAATAAAAAAAAAATCCCAACCACAAACTAGTGTAAAACTGTTCATGGGCTTTCCCTACTTATCTGAAGAGTTTTTGAAAACTAGCTAGTGAATATTTATGGGGTGCAGAGGGAGATGAAAGAAAATTATTCACAGTGAAGTACATGAATTTCATATTTTAGCAGATGAAAATTCACAGCTCAACTTCTGGAAGTGGAGGTTTTGATCAGGAACTGTCCTACATGTTCAGGCTTCAGAAGCTGAGATGTTCCCAGAGCCTCCAGGAGAGGGTGTTTGCAGAATACATTTGAACCCAAGCTTTTGCTTGTCTGTTGCAGAAAGTGTCAGTGGAACCGATTCTTTCCTTGCCAGGATAATGACAGATTTTCTTAAAATTCTGTCACTTTGGATCCAGCTCAGCAAGGTCATTAGCTGGCATAAAACCTGACAGCTGCACTGAAGTCAGTGAGCAGCTTCAACCTGGACACAAGTGCAGAGTCCACTGCTGACAGTTTATTCTCTTCATTGCAACAAGGGAATAAATGAAAGGAAACTGTGACTTAGGAATCTGCTCAAAAATTGCGTTGATGGTCCCTGTGTGAGCGCCAGCAATTAAACCTAAGACCTGCTCTGCTCCTTTGTGTGCTGGAAAAGCTGTTCAGCTCAGGCATGAGACTGGGGACTCAGGTCTGTGGCTAATTTCTGAGAATTGCTCCGAGGATTGAGTTGCTAGGCAGTGCAAAAAACTCCGTAAGAAGAGCACTGTGAACATGCAGGTGTGTTTATCCCTGTTTCTTAATAGCATTCTAAGCATTTTCTGGACAGAGGGATCTTTGAGCTGTGATTTATTCCAGGAGAGCTAAGAACTGTAAGGTAGAAAGTGTAAATTATTGTAGGAAAAATGGGTAGACTGAGGGGAAAGAAGGGATGTTATTCCCAAAAGGCCATAGATCACTGCTTCCAGTTCCACTTCAGCAGCACAAAGCAGCCGTAAAAATGTTCCAGATGGAATCACTTCATCCAGCATGTTCTTCTGCTTGCTCCCTGTAAAACAGGGCTAATGCTGCTGTCAGGCAGGTGAAATCCTTTTCAAATTACACGCAGGGGAAGGAGAGCTGTGTGGCTGAGAACATGTTCAAGCTACCAAAGAGATATAAAGGACTTCTGATTAGAGAATCCCTCTCGTCCTTCTACCCCAAGTCTTGGGTCTCTGGATGAAAAGCTATCACAGGTCTCTACAAACTTCTGAGGCTGCTGCTCATATGGCAGCAGCTTCCTTCAAGTGTAGGTAGTGTTCCCACCTTCAAAACCATCACCTTTAAAATCCTTTTTCTTACAAATTTCTTCTTCTCCAGCTGTTGCTGGTTGAAGGTCAGTCCTCACACCCTCTGGCCATGTGGCAACTGCCCCCTGGGTACCAGGGATGAAAATAATCCTCTGCCTAAACCTGCAAGACAGGAATAGTGCTCTGTGCTTTCCAGGAAATGGGTTTGTAAAGGGGTCACTGGTCACCAGGATGAAGAGGTTTCCAGCTGTAGGTGGTGGAACTGTCTCCCTGCACAGCCCTGATTCCTTCAACATGTTATTGGCTCTTCGCTTTGGGTTCAAGATCTCAAAGGAAGGTAAATCACAGGGAATCCTGTGTTATTGACAGATCCAACAGGGAAACAGAAAGGGATTTGTCCTTCTCAGAATCAGTGAGGAATGTGTTAACCTCTCATTGGGGAATCTTTGATAGATGTGCTAATTAGTAACACCTACAATGTTACACCAGATTTTTTTGTGGGTGCACTGTGGTGTGTATGGAGGTGCATTCGACCTGGACATGGTGCACTTAAGGATCCTTAAAGTAAACACCAAGGTAAAATCCCTTTTTCCCTTCTAACTGTGTTTGACTCTTGATTTTAAGACCAGGAAAAGGCATCACCCAGTGGGTCAGTGAAGGACTTCTGTCTCCAGGAAGCTGACCCAGAGTAGCAATAGTAGAATTGTGATTCTCTAGATCACAACTGCTTGACTTTTGTGAACAGTAATAAACATCCTCCATGCTGCTAATCTAGCTGCATGATGGCCTTCCGCCTGCCAGGTGGTAAGATCAGCTCATGCATCTTCACTGTTCTCTGCCACTCTTCTCCAGTTACTTCAGTAACTTCTTGTAATTCTCCACTTCCATTATTTCTTGCAAGGGTCTGAACCCCACCTAGGATGCAGTTGCTACTTCTGGTGGTGGGCTCACTTTCCATTTTTTAAAAAAAAATGTTATGACATTTGGTATTTAGTTTTGTGCATCTTGAGAGTAAGAAAACAATGTTCATATAGATGGGAAAACGCTAAAACACATTAATTCCTTCTGGTGCTTGAAGAACAAGCTTCATGACCTGCCCCACATGGAATTAAGGCAGCAGGACTTCCCCTCTCCCACACCCAACCTTAAAGTGTTTGGATCAAACAAAAAGGTGAGGTGAAGAGTGGCCAGGGCAGTCAGTGACAGCATGAGACGTTGTGTGTAGGTGAAGACCTCAAGCAGTAAGGGTTAATAGGCAAAGCTAACAAAAAGATAAATGTTGGCAAGAAGGCATAAAAAAACAAGTTTCATTGGGAAAGCAAACTTGATTTGCAGAACACTGCAGTGCATTGTCTGATAAAAAAATGGGTATCAGAACAATGCAGGTCTGAGCTGGACAGATTCTGAGACTCCGAAGTGCAGCTTTAACAAGAAATCTTTAATGAAGTGATGGGGAAGCTAAACAAGTCAAGTGTCCACCAACATGAATTGCATAGGGAAGCTGAGGAAGCCAAGATTTCACCTCCATAAATTGCAGGTGCCTTTCATTCCTGTACGAGACAGCTCTGCAATTCTTTATTGTGGCTGGAGCTTGATACTCAATTTTGTCTTTGTCTGAGAGTTTTTCACTTTGCTCTCTGTGACACTGAAAGTCCTCTTGAGTTCAAATCCTTCACTGACTCATTAATACTCAGAAGAGCACCACATATTAATTAGCAGGCTGTCATCTTTTCAATTACGACCTTCCTGTGCCCAGTAACTTCCTTGACAGAAACAAAGGCTCTCTAGTTTCTTCTTTTAATTGTAAAAAGAACCCTGAAGTTCTGTACAAATACTAAACCCTATGGCAGCAGTAAGATTTCTCTAAACCCCATTGAGTTTGTAACTTGATTTTTTGCTATACAATTTAATGCATATTTAAATAAATGCTACTTCATTATCTATTTAACACATAGCAGTTCAAGTGGCATCCCTTACAATGATTCATCTCAGACTGCTGCAGTGAAAGACCACAGCAGTAATTTCCTTTAGTGTTAATTCCTACGAAAGTCCCTTTTTCTGGAAGAAAATTTACCAATAAACACACAGCAGTTATGGCCTCACTCTAAAATCTGCTGAACTCAATGGAAAATATCTTTAAAAGCAGCAGTATTTGAATCGTGCCTTTAATGATTAAAAAAGCCTATAGATTGGCTTGATCTTTCTTTTTCTGTGATTTGCTATTGCTAAAGCTCATCTGCAGTTACTTGCATTTCTGGACAGTTTTAATACAAGTAACACAAAGTATTCAACTGATATAATAAGGGTCATAAGGCCTCTAAATTAACTGAGATGCTAATAAAGCAAAAATGAGAGCTTGCACCCTCACATTTTATATATCTGGATACAAATATCTAGGTGGTTGTACCTACTGAATTCCTGAGCAACAAAACCTCACAAATACCTTGCCTGGATCACTCAAAGTGCTTACTTTTGTGACAAAAAAGTGGGCAGCTCATAAGAGCAAGTCTTCAGACACTGAACGAGGAGATTTCTGAGGACTTACCCCACTGCACACCGAGACTGTTGAAAGGACTTGCTGGATGGGACTTGCCAGAGTGACTGTTGATGTCTGCAGGGTATTCCTTGGGAGCACATTTTTTTTTGAACACAATCATTCATGGTAGAGAGAAGGAGGCACTTCCAGGGAATGGTTTAGGTGACCTGAAGCCAGTGCCTGAACAGCAGCCTACCTGCACAAACTGTAACTGCACAAGTATAGCAGACTGCATAAATAATATCTCACACCTTCCCTGGAGGCAAGTGAAGTCAGGAGAGACAATGCAGTGAAATGGCTGGTGATGGGATCCACAGGAGTAGCCCTTTTTTTGTTAAATGAAGCTAAATAGGTCCAATATTTTATGTCAAACTATAACATGGAAAGGAACTTTGCCACTGCCAAGGGGTGTTTTTGAAGGTAAAATGATGCAGAGAAGTAAAAACATAACCAGAGTGAATGAACAGGCATGGCTACTCAAGTGTGTGCTAAAGATGGGAAAGAAAAGCTGATAGCTGTCACAGAAGTCACAATGGTTGCACAGCACCCAAAAAGCTCAAGAAGTTGTTGAAAGTACAACACTTTTTGCAGAAAGAAGGGCCAGGTGTTGGACTACCTCATGGAAAATCTGCCCAGCTCCTCTCCTGCTGCTGCTGTCTCCTTCCCTCTTGGCATGTTTGAAGTATTTCTTCTGCCCTATGGGCTTCCAGAACCCTTTTGCCTCAAATGAACTGAATTACCCAACACACTCAGGGCTTCATTGTGCATCTCCAGTATGTGTTCTTGCATGAAAAACCTGAAAGCCAAATTTCTGTTTCAGGTCCCCTTTGCCACTAAAAAACTCCCACATTCTGGGGAGATCCTGCAGAATCACCTGCCATGAGTTGTTCTGCAGAGTAAAAAGTTTTCTTTCTAGGACCTATGAGTGGCTCCACCAAAGAGTAAATTTTATATTACTGAGCAACCTGGTGGAGGGTGTCCCTGCCCATGGCAGGGGGGTGAAACAAGGTGATTTTTAACGTCTCTTCCTACCTAAACCATCCTGTGATTCTGTGATCAGACCAGCCCCAAGGCTGCTGGAGGAGCAACAACTGAAGCTTGGAAAGAACTCAGCTCTGGTTGAGCACCTGGTCTGCCAGGCACTCAAAGAATAATATTATAATAGTTTTGTGCATCCTAAAAGATGACATTAGATGAAAAACTTAAATAAGCCTCTGTGATTCAGACAAGAGAAGGGATAAAAGCAGATGAAATTATACAAATGCAATGTTTTTCCTCCATCTCCTCCATCTGCAGAAATGCTTTTAAACTTCTTTTCCACATAGTGTACAGAGCTTCTTAAGAGGGATTCAGGACATGGCTGAATGTTCCATCTGGGCAGCCAGAACACTGGCCCTCCCATGCTGCAGTGGACACAAAAGCTGTATTCGCCAGTTACCACTGGCAGGAGACAATGTCTAAAATCTGTACAGTCAGAAAATGAGGGGGGCAGGGGCAGCTCTGGCTCAAAACTGTCCATTTTCTTAGAAGAATTAAAGGTGGCAGGACATTGCTTCAATACCTCTACAACCCACTGGCTCGTGTTGTACCTCCTGCTGTAAGAGGTCACCTGAAATGGGACCCAGGAAAGGGGGCAGCCAGCTCTGATGGACACTGCACGAGTGTGGCTTTAGTGACCTATCCTGGTTAAGATTCTCACACAGAAAATACACAGCAAGTTTCCCAAATTCAAGACATACTCCAGTAAATGAATTCTCCTTCTACTCACTGCTTGCCTTCTGCTCTGGTTCCTGTCTCGCTGGCTGCTCCTCCTTTCAGCAGCTTGATGATATTTCTATATTCTCTTCTATATCATTATCATTTAAAGGTCCAACCCAGATAGCTCTAATTCTGTCCTTCCTGACTGTTCACAACCTCAGATGGGATTTGCCATTTATGGCTGACAGCCTGAAGAAATTACATGCCTTACATCACCTCGAGAAGTATGCTCCTCTATTTTGTGCTTCGTTTTTTAAATAAATTTCAAAAGCACAGTACAAAGGGCACATGCATACTGAGAGCAGCAAAAGAATGTTTAGAAGTATATTTAAATTAAAAAGGTTATTTCTCCCTCCTGCTGCCTTCTTTTTGAAATGAGTCTCCACCACTGACAAGAAAGAGGTAAACATATCTGGGAAGTAAAACCCAAGCATAAAATCTTTTAGTCATCTTAAAAATGCTTTAAGTAACTTAACTAAAACATGGTGTCTGTAATTCTGCAATTGTTGTGCCCCAAACATTTCCTAAAACTAAGCTTTAACTCTTAGAACTTTGAATAGACATGGCTCAGGCTTTGTGTGAAAAAAGGTTAAACCAGTGCATTTTCTATTACAACTACTCTTTCAGACTTAGCCTTTGGAGGCAAATGCATGAATGAAATACACAGAACTATTCTGTAGATCATGTAATGGCAGGCAATCTTCTCCTTCTTTCCTAAAATCTATGTTGTCTTATTCCCACAGTGGGAACCAGTAACTACTGAGAAGTTTAGATTTATTCCATGAAAGAGGAAACTGCTTTTCTAGGACAGGCCAGTAATCACACTGATTTAAAGGAATCACAGAGGTTACTAACCAGGAGTCATCAGTGTTCTGGACCCAGACCTGTGTCTCCAGCACCTGACAAGCTTCAGTATTCTGCATGAATCTTTAACAGCACAGCTTTAGAACACTTTAATTTCCTTGGAGCTGCAGGAATTTCCCAATACCTGTTTTAAAAACTCCACACGTGGTCACAAAAATAGTGCTGAAAACCAGGATATTATCTGATACAATTTGATTTGATGGATGAAGAGATGGCCATGCAAAGAGTAGAGGGTTAACCTCATTCTCAAACCAACACTGTGGCTTCACACAACAATGTAACAGAGATATCCCTGGAGCTGGGGAAATTCAGCTGAAAGCTCTCATCTTCTTCTTTAGAATGCTTTGAAGAAAACATATATACTGATTCCTGGACTTCTGTGCCTTGTATTGATGAAGACATTCATGTAATATTTATGCTGTTTTTTGCTGGGAGGGGAATGGCAGATTATTAGAAGCAATTTGCTTTAAGCCATAAATCAATTTTAGAGTGCCTCGGGTCAGCCACAGAAGCTGTTGTTCTTTGTTTAAAACATTTCTGGTAGAAACCATCTAGTTAGCATTGCAGGGAGTGAGTCAGGCACTGCACTCACAAAGTCAGAGCTGAATGGTCATTAGCCTGACTGCAAGGTTTCAGTAATGTAACAGATGGAGCTTGGCCTTTGCTGTCTGGAGGGACAAATGTACCATTTACTCACACAGTTTACAAAAAGCTCGATGCACACCCCGCTCCTGCGTTATGGGAATCGCTTTTTCACAGCGGCGCAACAATCCATCAGTTCAGCCCCCTGAGACAAACACACGGGGGATGGGTTTCTGCAGCTGTGGGTGCCACAATCACACCTTCCCTGCACAAAGTGCCACATGAGCAAGGGACATCTGCTGCTGCCACAGTGTCCCCCAGAGTGACTGCCGGGTGCAGAGGACGCTCTGGTGTCCCTGCAGCCATCTATTCCCTCTACAAGCCATTCTTACCTCTGCTTCCCTCCTTACTGGCAAATAAATTAAGAATAATCTCATTAAAGGACTGGACTCAAATTGCAGCTGATGACCCCTTGGGAAGGGGGACATGGCAGGTGGAGGAAGCTCTGGGAAGTCCAAGCTCTTTGCAGACGGGTTGTCTACAACACTGCTTGTCTCCTCCCGTGATGGCTCCCCAGCAGAAACAACACTGCAAATCAAATGCCTGACTGCTTGTAAAGTCAATTCCACTGTTCTGAAGCATAAGGCAGGATTTTTCAAAATATTTCAGTTCTGTTACATTTCATTTAGCATTCATGGGGAATTTTGCCAGCAATGCCTTTGCCAGCAGCCTTGTGACCAGTGAAATGCTTGAAAAATCCTGCTTGGAGAGGATCAATAATTTTGTCTTGGTCTGTGCAGTTGTTTTGTTTGAGTAGAGTTCATGATGACCTGAATCATCCAATGGATTTTAAAAATTCCAGTCAAAGGGAATTCAGAACTGAACTCAAACCCTTAATCTGCATGTAGAAACCACTTTTCTTCCCTGCAGTGGCCAACACCAGAATACTTCACCTTTCTCCTCATCTTCAATTTTTGAAATCCTTCCCCCTACACTTCTGTTTAAAGGTCCTCTCTCACTGTACTTTCCTCCTGAAATGCCACCAGGTGGTAACTAATTCTAGTGCAACCACTTCCCCCCCCCCTGCCCCCCCCACAGAGATTGCTTTCTGATATTGTTAGAAACCATAAATTATGCAGCAGTGAATTTTGAGTGGGAAGAAGAAAAGGCTGAGTGAATACCAAAAGACACATTTTACCTTTGGGTCATGTATTCCCGAAAGTTCTTCATAGATCTTCTCTCCCACCATGACAGCAGCTAGGTTGGCTGTGTAGGTTGACAGACAAAACAAGCAGAAAATAGCCCAGAGATTCATTAGGAACCTTCCAGTCCAGCACTTTGGGGGTTTGATGGCAGATGTTCTTCCAAACAGGATCGCGTAGCAGACATTGAGGGCAGAGGAGAAGGAGAAGACTTTGTTCCTGTTTCTTCCCTTAGGGGTCATTCCAAAAGGACTTTTCCACTCATACAAGGTGAGGAATATAGCTGTGATGTGAAGAGCGACAAATATCCCCAGCCACATAGTCCAGTGAAGTGGCCACATAAAGGCTCCAATAGGAGCTGCAGTGTCTTTGGTCCTCACCAGGATCCCCAAGCTGGTGGAAAAGAAAGGGCTGGTGAAATCAATCACTTGGCTTCGGGCAGTGTTGATGCTGAACGATGTCACTGCCATGTGAGCTGTACCAGCAAGAAGGTCTCCCACCAGCCCTGTCCAGTGGCCGTTCTTCCAGGCACCGTATTTTCCATCCCCAACAATGTACAAGTCAAAATCAAAATTCATATCCTCAGCCAGCTTCTCCAGCAGGTCAATGCAGTAGCCATAACAGCACTTCTTCAGCTCAATGGGAACAGTGTCATTGCCCCCTTGGAGGGTTTCAAACAGGCTGTCCAGCACACCTGAGTCATTGGTCAGTGGGTCCAAGCACAGCTGCCCTGCTGGGCAAAGACCTTCATCATCTACATCCCTTGTGAAGACAAAGGGATGCTCAATCAGAGTCACCACCCTCAGGTGCAGCCGGGTGGGGTGTTGCATGTGGCTTTTATGTCTCTGTGCCTGTTCTGGCCATATCCCATAGTCCATGATGATCTTCCCTTCTTGCCAGCTCCCCAGGCGCGTCCACATTGGGTTCCCAACAGGGTCATGCTGCAGATTCCAGATGAAGAAGTTATTTTCTGAGCTGACAATGGAGGAACCCTTCACCTTAATGTGGCCACTGAGACCATCAAAAGTTGTGTTGGCTAGAAACCTGTTGGAGGGAGAAAACAGGCAAATCAGAAGCAGACAGCTGAACCATGAATTTACTTTGAAGAGAGTAGATGGGGAACTCGTTGAAGACCTGGACCATTAATAGCACATAGATCCTATGGCACACAGAACCAGCCACATAATTTACAACTAAACCACGTGGGAATGCTCCCCCACATATCTAATGCACACGAAAACTCCACAAGAAAGACATACTTACTTACTATAAAAAATGAGTACAAGAACAGTAATTTTTTCAGTTACCTTTGCCTCACAAACTGATGAAACACAGGTTAGCTCTAACCTGAACTCACCAGATCTGCTGTCACTTTCCTAGATAAAAATATATAAGAAAATGGAAGAGTGGAAATTATGTATGAAATGTCCTTACAAGAAAAATGCTATAATCTCAGTAAGATCTAACTTACATAAGAGGGGCTACTGAAGTGCTGTCAACAGCTTTCAAGCACTCTCAAGTGAACCAATCTGGATTCAAAAATGCAAATTTGGCATTGGTAAATCACTGTTAGACACTTCAGAATAAAGTAAGGGAAAAGAGTAAAAGATGGTTGCTCTAGGACAGTCAGTTTTAATTCTTACAAAAATAAACACCCAAAAAAGCAGGTTTGTTTAAAAAATGTGCCAAAGTAATGTTCTTAGAAGTGCAACACTGCCATTGAAGCAGATCTCATGAAGTGTGCCAGTTTTGCACTGCACATTTTGCATTGAGAATTCCGGGCTTTTACTATTCCAGATATTGACAATAAAGTTGCGTATCTCCTTTGTACTGGAAGGCAATGTGTTTGCTAGCAGTTGTCCTCCCTACATGTTGAACTCCGCTTCTGGCAAGCCATCACCAAAGAGGCTAAAAACGACATGGATAAAGGAGCTGGGAACTCAGCAGGAATTAAATGTTTGAAGCAGAAAAGCCTTTTCACTGTGAGTACCATGACCAGCTGAACTGCACGCTGCTAACAGCAAAGCTGCTCTGCATTTGGCAGGGGCTGCACAAGCCTTACCACAGTGGCTCCATTAAAACCAACTGAGTTAAACTGCTGCTAATATGGTGCAAGGCAAGTTGTGCCTTTTTTTTTTTTTCAGAAGACGAACTATTCAGCTGTTGTAGCAGAATATAGTGCTTCACATTAGTCCTGAGAATTGGATGAAAGTAAGTGTTGGAAGAAGTACAAAGGCTGTCATTCCAGCCCCAATAAGGAAGACATAAACTTTTAAGTAGAGTTAACTGTTTATCAATAGTTACAGAGGATAAAAAATAACCTTAAATTGATTTGAAAAGGATAAATCAATTGCAAGTGTGTTATATGCACACTTCTGTTCAGTGGCTACCCTTTGTTTTGATGACTTTCAATTATTTTTGATGGGGTTTCAGCAGTTAAAACTCTGGACTGTGTAAGTCTCAAGGTCATACCAATTTTTGTCCTTTGCAAAGGTAAATTTATGAAAGTGCCTGCTTTAGTTTTGACTGTGGCTGTGTGTGTGAGCCTTCTCTGAGGCAGCTTCACTGTTCTTCTTTTCAGCCTCTTTTGTGTAGGTTGAGTTGGGAGAAAGATGCTACAGGTAGTACTCTCAGAAGCAGATGATCTGTACATGTGTTAGCCTGGGTCTGGAAATCACGCCTAAAAAGGCAGATAGGTGTTTATAAATATAGATGTATATAAACTGTAAGTGCAGCTTTCATTTTTTAAATCCTTTACCATTTGGTCCAGTGTTAAGAGGACACCACAGCTCCACTAATGATTGGTATCTGCCATTGTCTGCCCACTCCTTCCCTCCTAACCCATGCTTCCTATCTGATGGTGTAACTTCCCTGTTTGTGTATGTAAACACCATCAAGACAAAGTTTATGGGAGCAGGCAATCTTTAGCACTAAGGGAAGGTTTATGTGCCCATAAACTTGCTTGGGTTTTATCTCTCTCTTACTTTTATCTCCCTCAGTCTCTGTAAAAAATTGTGCAACTTCTTTACAAGCCTTGCTGGGCATGCAGACCGAAGCCATCACTGTGACAGCAACAGTAAAACCATCCTGCATGTGTGGATGGACCTGCACGGAAATTTTTTTAGGAGTTGCAGGCAAAAGACTATTATCAGTTCACAAAAATGCCAAAACTGAGGGAGGCAAGTCCTCAGGAGGAATAAACTTGCGAAGTTCTCATGAATTTGGCCCCATGTTGCTCATACAGCACAACCCAGGCATGAGAATGCTGCAAAGCAGGTGCTTGGGGAGTAACCGAGGAATAGTACATTAGATTCATTTTCTGAAGGCAGAATGAATTAATGTACAGTCGAAATAAGCACGCTCAGGAGGGCAGAACGGGCCCTCTGTACCTGTCCTGTGGTTGTGTTAGGAGCGGGTACCCGAGAGAGATTCAGCAGCATTTAAATGTACAGCTTCACCACCTCATCAAGTTAGTGGCTTACCTTTGCAGCTGATTTGCATGTTCTGTATTTTTTGAAGTGACAGAACATGAATCAAAATAAATGATGGGAACCATGCTGGAGAAGCATTTTAACAGCACTTTGTTTTATACACGCAAGCAGCTGTGGCTGCTGAGCATTTGCATGCGCTGTGAGCAGCACCAGTGAAACTCGTGCCAGGGACTTCAAGTGAAAACCCCTTTACTCGATAACTTTAGGAAACAGATAAGAGGCTGTGACTACACTTCTTAAGCTAGAAATTTCCAGTGTGAATCCTCAGGAATTACAAGTGCTGGGTATTGCACAGACACACTGGCAGTATCTGAGCAGAACTGACTCAGAGGGGCTACTGACAGATCTGTATGGAAAGACAGCCTGCACAAATTGCAGAAGGTGAAGGGCCAGATCCTCAAGTCTGACAGCTGAATGAATTTTCTTGATGCCGTGTCAATATATGGGAGCTGACTTTCACATTGACAGTCTGTGACAACTGCATCAAAGCTTTATCAGTTTGAACAATGAGTCCAAAGTGTGTCATTTGCTCATTTCAGCTTTATTTGTTTCTCATGTGCTTTGTTGCAAGAACTGCTCCTTAGATCTTTAGCAGTACTATCTATCAGTCTCCAGTAGTGGTATCTTTGTAGTATATTTAAGAATGGTCTAATGAAATTATTTTATTTTCTCTCAAGCTTGATAGGTCATTCCACTTCTCCTTCTGGGAAACTTACTGAAGGCAAGAACTAGAATTGGCAAGGAAAAAGAGAAGGTTCTGGGGAGACTTTTTAGTAGCCTTGCAGTACCTAAAGGGACTCCAACAGAGCTGGAGAGGGACTTCTTACTGACAGGACAAGAGGGAATGGCTTCAAACTGCTGGAGGGCAGGTTAGAGGGAATACTGGGAATGAATTTTTCCCTGTGAGCACACAGGTTGCCCAGAGAAGCTGTGGTTGCCCCATCCCTAGAAGTGTCCAAGGACAGGTTGGACAGGGCTGGGAGCAACCTGGGGTAGTAGAAAGTGTCCCTGCCCATGGCAGGACGTGGAATGAGATGATGTTTAAGGTCCCTTTCAACCCAAACCATTCTGTGATTTTATGGATCTATGAAGTAACAGGCTGATGAAATTACCCAAGAAGCTGAGCTAAAGCTGTAAGACTAATTAAAGCCATAAGACAAGATGAGGCTTTGAAATTTTAATGCCCTGTTCCATCAACAAGGATGCTCCCGTGAGCAGGCAAGAACAGATGAGGGAATCAATCTCTTTGTAGGAGGAATGATGGACAGTGACTTACAACAGTACAATCCTCAGGGGGTTGTACATCTACAGCCATATCCACACAGATACAAGCATGCTCTGCCATGCACTAGCTCATTATTCTGCTCCTGGGTGCACTTAAATGTCTGCACAACCAAGGTATGAGATCAGTGCTGGCAGCAGAAGCTCGGGCCATGCCAGAGAGTGGGACTGCTGTTCATCCAGCCTTTGCAGAGAGGGGAGGTGGAGGTCTGTGCTCTGCTCCTTCTCCATCACCCCCTTCTCCATCCCCTTCCCCATCCCCCACAGCAGCTCCAAGGCTTCACACCAAGACAGATGGGCCCACTTGGACACAAAAACGCACTCATTAGTAAACACGCAGTTAAGCACCAGGCAAAAGTTTCATCTTTGGAGGCTACAAAAGCCTAGAAGCCCTGGTGAGGTGGGGCAGGCTGGTCACAGTGAAGCCACTCATCAGTGTGTCACACCTGAGAAATTAATGGCACCACTCAGAGTTAGCAGTCATGCTGCTGACACAAACACATCAGCTCCGGCCGCCAGGTATCTGCCTCGCTCATACACTGTAGAAACAGCTGCACTGATTCAGGACAAGCATTTCTCTAACCTGTTATTTTCTCTTTAATAGCACTCACAAGCAAATATATGGGGGAAAAAAAAAGGCTGAGCACACGATCCTTTCTTTCATTTCCACAATACCTTTACCAATATGAAGGGAAATTTCACAGATGTGAAATTGCATATTGTCTCCAAAAATACAGTAAAAGCTAATGGTTCTCTGTAGAGAGCAATGATGAATTATTTTTCATGAATACATTTAAGTGGGTTTTTTTGTTTGTTTGTTTTCTTCTTTCTTTACCCGTTCTTCAAACCTCAAAAAAGCCTATTCATAAAGCTGCTGTCCTCTTGTTACCTTAAGAAGCCTCCTGCTGAGTTTTACTTTTCAGGAATGATCTAGGTAAAATATCCAGAATAATGAGGGAAAATAAACATCACAAGTCCCTGGGGGTACTGAGAGTTGGTCCAGTGTTTACTTCCCAAGCCTTGTTTCACTCCCTGGAATCAGAGAGTTTTTTACTCCAAATGGATGAGTGGACTAAGGAAATGTTGAGGTCTCAAACATTTGTGTTTTGAGCAGTGCCATTAATATATTACTGTGCAGACATATCTGAGAAAAAATATGTTTTTCAAAAAAGCCAAATAAAAAAGCCCCAAGAACTTTTATCCTAACTCCATCCAACATAATCTTTTAAATTGGAAACCAGATGTAATGGGGGAAAACATGCAGCAGTTGCTGGATGTGAATTAGGCGATGAATTCACATAGTTAGCCAAGACATTTCTGCTTGTTTTCAAAAAGAACCATGCAAGTTTTCCACTCATATGCTAGAAGCTATAATATTTCTAGACATGAACAAGCAGTTTTGGGAAAAACTTCTATATAGTGAGATGCAGCAGAGACAGTGCTTTCTGCTTTTCAGTGCTTTCACCAAAAGAAGCCCTCTGAGGGGTTGAAGGTGCATCTTTTTCTTTTCCATGGAAGCATACCAGCAAGGGCTACTACACATCTTTATATTGTCCAAGGGCTTTGACAGTGCAAATATTCTGTGGTTTGTACACTCTCAGGTACCTCAAAATCTCAAGAGAATTTGACAGTAGCCCACCTTATGTGAATAAGTATAAATACAAGTTTCAGAGTAGTCTGTAACCTAGCCTGTTTACTATGTGATCTCTACTTCTGTGGAACGGTGTCTCCTTCTACCAGAATCTCTGAGTTCTGGCTTACTCTCCCACTGTGGCAAAGTTAAAATTTCATTATCTGCCCAGAAGTAAAGAAGCAGGAGGAAATACTGAAAAAAAAACATGTTTTGGAGGGAGGGTCATGGGCATGACAATGAACCCACTGAGAATGGTGGGAGGGGGAAGAAAAGTACTTTGCTTGCAAAACAGCAAATATCATGGGGATGGCAGGAGGGGAAACTTACTTTGACAAATATTGGCCTGAAGTGATATTCTTTTCATCTGTGTCCATGCAGTTCATTGTACTTGGAATGAGAGCTAGCTCAGGCTGGACCATGGTGGCTGCTGCCACAGCCCTGGCCACCAGCTCCATGGCATCCTGCACGTAATGCTCGAAGACCGACTGAGTTGTCTTGCCGTGGGCGATGAGACCGAGGGGCAAACCTTCTGTCCTCAGCTCTTCCACGTTCTGTGAATCCCCAATAATCCAGTGAAGCTCTGGAGGCATCACACCGAACTGCGTGGTTATCTCAAAAATCCTCCGTGTTTTCTCCATGTCACACCCAAACATCACCATGGTCGACGTTGTGTCTTTGATGCTCTCCAGGTAAAACTGCAAGTAGCTCAGGAGGTCGCTGGTTGAAGTGAGGTTTGCTGTGATGTTTATAATGGACCCCAGATGGAACTTGGAGCTCTGCTGTGTGAGGAAGAGGAAGTCTGTGATGTTCCACTCCTCCTGGCATAGCATCAGGCTGAAGTTGTACCAGTTGTTCATGGCGAGGATTGAGAAAGTGACGTCAGCATCAGAACGCAGTGAGTTTTCTAAACTCATCTGCAGGTGCAGGGGGTTCTGTGGTTAAAAATATGAGAGACAATGCTCAGAAATATACTGGACACAGGCTAATGACTCTGATTAATTTTTATACACTCCTTTAGTTCAAAGTAACCACCTGCCAATCAATAGAACTGTGTGAGCAACAGGAAAATTTATACCCACCCAGTTTAAATGGACTGTGATTAATGGGCTTCCTCTGCTAGTTTGACTCAACTGCAGCAGTCATTAATGAGCCTGTTTCTGAGAAGATGTTTTTCTTTCTACCCGTTTGTCCTCTTGGATTTCTAAGCATTCTCAAATAAAGATTTCCCTGCACCCCTAACAGGGGCTTGAGAAGGTATTTCCTTACTGCTCGAGTTAATCCATTTACTAATGGATACTGAAAAGTTATTTGGTAAACAATAAGAAAAAAAATAAAGAAAACCCCTCAGTCCTTTTTATTATAGCTATTTCCTTGTGTGTGTGTGTGTAGCTGGGGGATTTTTCACAGACATATGAGTAACCTTATAAAATGGATCACAGTCTACAGTCAAGGCACATCGTGCACTGCCAACAAAACAGGACAAGTTACTGAATGCACAGGAGGCTAAGATACACAGACTGTGATTTCTGAGCTGGAAAACATTTGATAAATAAGCATTCCATACCCATTTTTTCCATGTCATTGATTTTATTACAGAACTTACCCTATTCAGTGTCCCAACACTACTGCCCTTGGCTTTATCTTTTCCAGAAAAGGAGGAACTATTTGAGGCTAATTCCTCTGTTCTCTTAAGGTGAGTAATTCTTATCATTTGCACATTCTTTCCCTTACTCTCATCCCTCTCCTTTCTCTGGTCCCAAAAATAAATTTTTATGTACAGTTTTAATAAGAAAGGAAAGAAGTTAAAGAATCCAGGTAATTTCTGGAATTTTGCTATTATATAATTCTCTGCCTACAAAAATGTTTCTACCAGGCTTTCAGCTAGCATATTATACGCTACTTCAGCTTTTGATTTTAATTGAGAACTTGATGGTCTTCAATGTAGCTTTCCTAAAGAAGTTATATCACTTTGCAATGTCATCTGATTCCAGCCATGACACTGTCCAAAAAATGTCATGCCTGTTCCAGTGCATCTTTTGGTCTGTGGGATCTTCATTGTGACTTTATGTCAGAAATTGTCTCTTACCCTACACAGGGTAAGATTTTATCTGGATTTTATCTTTCTATCCATTACATTACTTAGAGGTAAGGTCTTACCTTCTAAGGTCTTCTTCTTCTACTTTTTAGAGGTCTTACTAACTTCAGGTCTGTTCATCCTTCTCTTACATCCTCAGTAGTAAACGTGTATTATGTGAGGGACCAAACCATTTCAAAGTTGATATAAAATGTCATTTTGGTTTAAAAAGTACTTTACTGCTAATAATAGGCTCCAGTTTGTATGGATCTTAGAAATGTCATTCTGAATTTGGAATAAGACGATAATCAGTCAATTTACAGTAGTTTTACTAAATAAAACCCTGGGCTCTCCAACACAGATGGAAGGGGTGAAATGGAAAAAAAAAACCCAAACCCTGTAGAGCTATGCACCTTTTATAAGCAGCAAGCCCCCACTGTGTTAATTTGCAGTTACATCAACTCATCATCTGTTTTCCAGATAGTTTAAATTCAGAGACTGATAACAAGAATACTGTAATTAAAGATGTTCTCAGTTCTTTTTGTTATCTCTTGGGTTTGGTACCTGTGGCTCCTTTTTTTTTTTTTTTTTTACCCAGACACAAGAACAATCTAATTAAACGGATCACTGTCCACAATCGATGCACATCATGTCCTGCCAGCAAAACACAAGAGGGATGACTCTTTGATAAAGGACAAGTTACTCAGTGCACAAGGAGCTAACCTGTGCAGAATCTCTGAGTTCTGGGCTGGAATACATTGCCTACTAATTAAAAAACATTATTAGTTCAGGAGGGGAGTAAAGCACTGTGCACAGTGGGTTTGGGAAGCTGGTTTGAATAAACTAGTCCCTGCAAACTGAATCACAACAAACTTTTGTTCTGAGGGTATGAGATAATCAGGTAAATTAACTCCAGTTTCTTTCTCACTGCAAATAGATGGCGGTAGAAAGGATTTGCCTCATCCTCTTTGTCCAAGATTAAGGAGAAGTACAAATATTTCTTACACTATGATCCACCTCCCATCAGCAAAACTCTGCAAGCTTCAGTTAATTTGAGTGTCAGTGTGAGTGAGAAGGAATGAGTTGTTCAGTATACACAGAACACACAAAGGACAGCACACAACCTGACCATACCTGTGCAAGGAGGAGCAAACACCTTCAGTATTTCAGAAGGAAAACATCCCAAGCACAGCACTATGGCTGTCATGGGATAGGCTCAGGGATCAACAAAAGAAATGTACTGGATGCAGAAAAACAACCAGAGAGTGACAGACATTTGTAACAACAGCTGTGTCCACACTGTTGAATAAAACAGCCCAGGAAACAAAACACAAACTGGAGCTTTTGTACAGCTTACCTTGTCCTGGGCCCAGTTTTGGCACCTGACACTAAGCTCCCTCATACTCTGCACTGGCTGTTAGGGTCCCAGCACATCTGTGTATCCAGGAGTATCCCAGCAGGGGTGAGATTGTGTGAGCACTGGCTCTCCACCTCACCCAGCAGGTTTAGATCTTTGAAGACCTCTGTGCCCTCATGCCAAACCCAGTGCACATGTGCAGCTCCACAAGTGCAAGACTGCTTCTGCTCCTCTACAGCAGTGTTCTTCCCACATTAAAACACTCTGAACTGATGAATATCCACACCCAAGGATCACTGGGCATTACCCTGGGCCCAGAGCAAGCATAGCACCAAGCACACACAGGCCAGAGAAGGTGAAACTCTGCCTCAGGGCCAGAAAAATTGACATAATTTTACTCAGCCATGCAGGTGAAAGCAGTTTCCATCTGACTGGGAGTTCTCAGGTGCAGGGCTGGACTCTCCTACAGAAGCACACCCAGAGGATTAATGCTCAGGAGCTCCAGCACTATGATCCCTGTCTCATGTGCAGTACACCTGGATGTGTCAGTGTGGTCCAACAGCCCATTCTTGTGCCAAGACACTGCTGCTCCCTGAACAAGGGCTTTATTTGGCTTGAACTGAGCCTGCTCGGTGTGAAAGTGCTCCTTGGTGTGAGGCCATCTGTGCTTCAGCCATCACCTTCAGGAGCCCACAGATGCACCGACACCAGCACGTATCATCACTGTGATTTATTAGCTGCTGAATTCCCTGCCAAGGTGCTTGAGAGACAAACATTCAGCCCCAAAAAAAGCAGCAAACAGAGTCTCTTCTCTCTATCAGGAGCACCAGGGCTGCAAACCAAAATTCAGTCGCCAGGAATTACTTCTGCTTCGGTTTCAGCTAATTCTCCGCATGCCATGAGAACACCCCTGTAGGTGTTGGGGAGGAAGAGTAATCAATGTTCCCTTTGTACTGGGACTGAGGGAAGGGAATGCTTGTCTGCAGATGTTTGGATTTAATGCCTTCCTAATTATATTTTGAAAGGCTTATTTGCCATTTGTATGTAGGTTGTAGTTGAAAAAAAATACACAGAAGCCACTTTTCAGTAGACAGCCTTTGATATTACAGTGTTCTTAATGCTTTTACATAATTTTTTTTGATCTTTCTTTAAAGTCACCAATTACTGCTTTTTAATGAGGAACTTCTACAAATTATTTATTAAATCATTCAGTAGTAATCGCTGAGACAGCGTCATTTCATAGTGAAGATTTCTGACAACTGAAATGATAATTTAGATGTGCATAACTTTGCAGTAATCATGGAACAGAGATTTTATGAGATTTCATCTGTGTATTGAACTCTGCTCCACCCTTATTAAAGTTCTCAGGCAAACTCCTTCTCTACCTCACCTTGAAATTAGCAGAGTTTGACTATGTCAGTTAAAATGACAATTAAAGCTCATATGGAAATTCAGTCTATATTTCTTTAAGTTTGACTTTAAGCTGCCATTGAGGACGGCATGATCTGCATCACTTTTTCTTCAAACTACACAGACAATTAAACCTTATTTGAATAATGCTAATTGTTACCTATTTTTAGTAATGTGTTTACACAGTGTCACTAGCAGAAACATCTTCTAAGTCAACAAGTGTTTAATTTTTTATTGGTCGTCACCAGCTCCTGCTTTAAAAACCAGCCATGACCACCCAGCTCCAGTGTTTACTCTGTAAAGAACAGGCCTTGAATCCTTAATTTCTGACTAATTGCCTTTGGATCTGATGCTGACAGTCTTTCCACTGACTTTCAGTGGGCTCTGGACCAAGCCATTCATGGAATATTAAGCTTTACACGGTCTGATGTGGCTCTTCTCCTGCCCATCAGCAGAGAGTGTAACAACTGATTTGCTTCTTCTATCCCAACCAGAGCAGTTTTTACAGGTTTTTCCCATTGCCTGAGACACCTAAGAGAGCAGGTTCATTTAACAGCTGAAACACGGTTTGCATTTTGTTAATGCAGCATTTTCCAGGCCTCCATTTCATCTGTCTGCAGACCCATCCTTGTAAATATTGTGAGCACAAGCGCCTGGAGCTGGGCTGGTTTGCACCCTGAAGGATCTGGTCATTTATCTCTTCAACCGGATTTGTAATGCTAATTAGGCATAGTCACGGTGACATTTTATTTGACATTATAATAGCTTCATTAGCAGAGTTAAAAGCATAGACGTGGACGTTGCTTTGCTAACTTTGTAAAAGCAAACAACACACAGAAAATATTCTTCCCCTCTGACTCCTGGGAGCAAAGGCAGTGTTTAGATATCTGTAAGTATATACATTTTTGGTAAGAATCACAAAAGAGAAAACAGGTTATGTAACAGAGAAAGTTATGTTACACCAGAGAAAGCTCCACTGAAGGGAAAAAAACCCTCCTGGCTTGCAGTGCCACTGTGGGGACTCACAGGTCTGCAAACAGAGCCCCACAGCAGCTGTGAGCAAGATGATGCCACAGATTCAAAAACTGGGAAGTCTGTTTTTTTCCACGGTTGAAATTAAAAAATTCAGGCCTAAACCCAAGTTCCTTAAAGTCTGTGGGCACACCCATTGCTTCCTCCCTTCATGCTATGAGAAAAGGTGCTACAAATCGCTATTTTATTTTTTAATGTCTGCTGAAAGAGGAAGTTTGTGCTGGCAGCTGAGAGGCTGTGGGAAGTCCTGCCCCCACTGCACTGTCCTGACCCCAGTCCCTGCCCAGCCCAGAGGGGAGGTGTGCTCCAGCTGCAGCAAAAACCTGCTCTGCCCTGTGCCCTGTGCTGCTTCTGCTGTGCATACTTCTGGTTCTCTGGGGAGGAAAATCCCCGACCTGCTTTGGACCAAAACCAGTAAGATGATGTAATGAATTCCTCTTTTCCTTGTCTTGTCCATCTGTCTCCTTACACACCTTTGTTTGACCAAGACTCTAATTTGAAACATGGTTGGTCCCCCCACTCAAGACTTTTTTTTTTTTTTCCCCAGAGGGTTTAAAAGCTCAGAGAAAACCTATCTTAGACTAGCCAGAGCTATCCTGGGTTCCTGCAGCAAAAGAAGCCTGGCATCCATCCAGGCAAATCCTAAAAATGCACTGACTGTTGATTTTAAAAACCACTATAGCACAGGAGTTAGCTTAATTTAAATCTTGACTTAGTTTGTCTTGAAAATTATTTCTTTTATTAGACCAGATAGACATGACTCGAGGTTGCTTTCTGTAATGCTACACAGAAATACTCCAAACTAATCTGAATATGTACAGCTCTCTACAAGGTCAAAGAGGCAATGTAAAATATGAACTTTCAGCTGCTCTTGGAAAGTAGGAACCATTATTTATCTGAATAGCCACTTATAAATTATCCTAAGTAATATTACTTCAAAAACTTCAAGGTGTTCTTTGCTCCAGCAGGGGGGAAAAAAAAAATCCAACATTTAAAGTTTGCTAAAGAACATTTTATACAGATCGAAAAGAGAGAATAGTTTTCCTTCCCTAGACTTTGCCTTCACAGTTTAAAAAAAGGCACACAGTCACTTATGCAAGCAGACCAGGGGGAGCTGTGCTAATTCTCCACGGCATTACCATTAAAATGGCAATAATACTCGGGTGGGAGAAAGTGGTGGCTGGGCTCCTGTCTGAGGTGCTCCCTCCCCAGTGCCACAGGATTGTCATCAGCATCCAAAAAGCCCTTGCAAACATCTGAGCAGAAGCTGCCAGGAGATGCTGTGTGTGGATGTCAGAGTGGACAAGTGAAATGTGCAAGGACCTGCCAGAAGCAGCGAGGAGGTCGTGGATGGCTCTGCCCCAGATTTTCTTTGCAATGCCACCCCCCAGAGAAACACCTTTCCTCAGGGCTGGCCTCTACCAGGCTGTTGGGTGTGTGAGCTGCTGCAGCTGCCCCACTGCAACTCTTCCCACACCTGTAAAGATTACTAAGCACATATTTTGGGGTTTTTTTTTTTCTGATTGACACTATAGGCCTGAGAATGGTATTTAGCAGAATTTAATCCTCCTCTTGAGGAGAAACAGTGCTCTACTGAATCAAAGGCCTTCAGCAGACTGTCTAGGGGTGTCTGGGTGCTCTTCTGTAGAAAAGCACCTCACAAGCACTGGTGCTTTGCACATCCTGACTATCAGTCCGAAGGGATCCATTTCAGAACAGATCTGAAGTAGGCAGCCTTGAGTTTTCCCACATGGGTTATCGACACAATGCACAGGGGAAGGGCATTTTCCCCCCAGTTTTTGGTTCAAGCAATTCAACTTTTGACAGCAGCAGAGCCAAAACAGCAGCAGCACACTGAAGCAGACAGTGCAGAACTTTGGGCTTGCTGAAATTTGTCTCCTTGCTCCTCATATCTGAGGTGTGATAGTGGAAGACTCTGCTGTTGAAAAGAAATTCTGGTAACACATCAGTGGTGCTGGTTTAACTTGAAGAAAACTAATTAAGCAACAACAAGGGCACTCTGTATGTGTGTGTCTGCTAATGGAAGAGCTCTCATTAGTCTTTTGGAGTGATTATTAACAACCCCAGATCAAAGATATAGATATGACCAGGAATAAAATGTGAGTGTGATTATCAAGAAGTAAGAGTTTGAAGGCTGATTAAAAA
>VXAC01007027.1:44098-56179 GCA_013399225.1 Rhipidura dahli | reverse complement strand
TCCAGCACACACGGGAGCACCGCGTCTCCCCGATCTCCGCGAGACGCTCACGCCTCTCCATCCCCGCGCACAGGATCCACGATGACTCTGCAGAGTCTGGTGAACCAAAGCCTGGGGACGAGGAGCCCGCGACGACTATTTCTGGCACCGCGATTCTCTTCAACGCTCTGAACAAGGGGGAGTGTTGCAGAGGAGTATCCAGTTCCCCCAGACAACCTGAGAGGAAGGGATGACGGATCGCCGCTCTCAAGAGTTTGGCAAGAACATACAAACTGCTGTCTCTCTCTGCAGGAAATGGTGCTGCTTCAGGGAGAGAGACCCTCCAGCAAATGCAGCCACCAAAAAAAAAAAAAAAAGGTATATTCCCTGAAAAAACAGGGATATTGGGATTTTTTTTCTTTCCATGTTTCAGTTTTCATTGTTTACATGATGCTAGCACTTGAATGCCAGTCTTGGCCAGTCTAAGATACAGAATCCTAGAATGGGATTGGAAGAGTTGGAAGGGACCTTAAGGACCACCTGATTCCACCCCCCTGCCAAGGGCAGTGACACCTTCCACTAGACCAGCTTGCTGCAAGCCCCATCCAGCCTGGCCTTGGACACTGCCAGGGATGGGGAATGTACTACAGTTTATTGCAGCAATGTGCAGAATTTTACTTCCACACACTTCAGTGACCCTGGGATGGAACTAAAGGAGGTGAAAAACGATAAGCTGAATTGAATCTTGTTGCAGTAAACTTTGATACCCCAGAAGTGCTCAGTGAGGTAGCTAGCAAAGTGGAGAGTGAGAATAAAAGCAATAAAGGGAGACTCACAGAAACCAGGATATTCTATAGAAGGTTTGCTTGTCTTTCCTGGAAGGTAAGCAACCTCTGGAGAGCTCTGTTGAAGTGACTGAGGGTTTCGTGCACATGTGAGCATACTGACTGACACACGTGTGGACTGTAACACCAGGGCAGGGGTGGCCAGGCAAAGAGGTGTTGAGAATCAAAACTCATGAAAAGTAGGGATGCCACAGCACCACACTTCCATTCCCAGTGGCAGCCACATCATTGTCACGTTGGGCAGTGATTGTTTACAGACAGGCAACGCGTTATGGGTAATTCTGACATCCCCTGGCAACTTCAAATCCTCCAGAGGAGACTTCTGATAAAGCACAGAAATACATCTGGACTTCTTCATGCCTGGACTGGTAGACCAGCAGCTATTCCAGTACTCAGCCCAGCCCAGTGTATTTTCCTGTGATTTTAACTATATTGAAGAGGACCGAATTTCCCATTTGAGTCCCCTGTTCAGTGGTCAGACTGCAGACTCATTGCTCCTGCTCTCACTGACAATAATAAGCCATTTTGCTGCTTATTATTCTCCAATAAAATTGTAATAATTTTGTATGACTCTCGGAAGACATGCATTTGCTCTCATAGTGCTGGCATAATATGGATCCACAAAAAGATGAATTGTCTGAATTATTCTCGATTATAGTGAATGGCTTTCTAAAGGTTTTTAAGCCAAGTGGGAAGTCTCTGGTGAAAATAACTGAAATTCAGGTAAAATTAAAGGTTAGAGTTGAGCGAAGCCTAAAGTTTGCTTATGAATATATTTTTAGCATCACAGCAACAAACCACAGATCCTATTGGACTAGTTCTTCATTCAAAGCAAAACAATACCACACTTAAATGAAGTCTGAGTACATTTTTTTGGGTTGTTTTTAATGATGTCAATTGCATCGTAAACAGCATGCAGGCACTCACACAACTGAAAAGAATTACTTCAGCTGTTCTTGTTCTCCTCAACATGAACATTCTCCCTTTTTCATGAACATTTCAGTAATCGAATTACACTAGGACAAATGCTCATAGAAAATGCACAGCAAAAGCAAACATTTGGAGTATTTGCAAGTTCCAGATTCCATTTATATCTCCAACTCTTGTGTTTATTGGACTGGGGGAAAAAAAAAGTCATGGGCTTGGTTAAAGAACCAAAACTGTATCTCAAACTACTCCTTACTCAAAGCCAGTGAAGTAAAAGGAAGAACTCTTATAGATGTTTTGGAAGGCTCTGGGATGCTGCCATTCCTTTGTTCTGGCTTGTTCCAGAAATTTCAGGTGGTTTTCAGGAAAAAAAAAAAAAATCTGTGACTATCAGATGTATTATTCACTGTGAATTCTCACTTCATTTTCCTCTTAAATCACAATTCTGGGGAGGAGGAATACAAGGGCAGCATGAGCTGGACAGCAAGCTCCCATTCCCAGTCAAACAGAGCATCTTTCTTCTGCAGATCATGTGGCACTTCTGCATCCCACCACAGGGCTAAATTTGCCACCCACAAACCTGCAAGGGTTGTGAGCACCCCAGGAGGACATCATGGCACAGCTCACTTCCACATAACTGCATGTTACATATTTATATGCACTGTCAAAATGGTGGGAAGATAAGAAACTGTGCTTCACTGGAATCTAGCAGGCTGAGCTATTTATAAATAAGTGCCTTATTTTTGGTGCTCTTCAGTGCAGATGAACAGTGAGTGATGAGCAATTTATGTTGCTGATCATTTGTATCACAATAGAGCCTTGCAGCCCTTTTCTGCAGTTTATAGACTCTGTAAGCTCAGGATCTGTAGTATCCTACAGGGTAAGACAGGACCTCAGAATAAAGACCAGTGGGCAAGATCAAGAAACAATAAAATTAGCATGCCATGCTGAAAATGGAAGAGCAGATTGATAACAGAGCATCTGAGAAAATATTTGCACACTCCTGGGGATCTGGGGCCTCAATATCCAAAACAGACCCACCACCCATCTCTCTCTCTTAAAACAAATTCTCAGTGTGAAGGAAGCCTTTCCCAAGGATATTCCACACTAAGGGATTTTCCATTTAAACAACAGAAGATAGCATTAAACAAAATATGGCATATTGAACATGAAATAAAAATCAGAAGGATGACATGCTCTGAAGAAATCTTAGGGTTATAACTGGAGTGAAAAATCAGGTTTTAATTAACAAGCTTGTAAGCACTCTGTACTACGTAAATAATTCATGTGTATAAAAAGATGATCATAAGGATGACTGAATAATCATCATTTTGGCTTCCCTGTGTTGACTCCTGATGCAAGATTCCTAATCAGATGCCACAGGAGTATTGTTAACCACACCAGCCTATCCAGGCTATTTCTATGCTGACACATTGTGAAAGGAACTTTTAAAGAGGTGATTAATAAGTGTTTTTTCTCTCCCCAGAACCTCTGAGGGAGAAACGCTGATGTTTACCATGTTTTACCGTTTCCCTGGTCATGAGCTCTGCAGCAGACACTTTCACAGATCACAGAATCACAGAATGATGTGGGTGGGGAGTGACCATCCCATTCCAACCCTCTGCTATGGGCAGGGACACCTTCCACCAGACCAGGTTGCTCAGAGCTCCATTCAACCTGGCCTTCAACACTTCCAGGGATAGAAGATGAGACATCTGAAATTTTCATGCCTCAATGCTTAAACAAAAACCACTTTTTTCTGTGACCATTTACCTGTGTTTGCCTCAAGGCTGTCAGTGGGTATCTGCTTGTCCCCTTGGAGCTCTATAGTTTATCACCTATCACACAAAAAATTTAAGCAGAAGAAACCCAGGCACGCACACCCTTCACCTTTTTGCCCTTCCAAGGTATGGGTAAAATCAGCACTATGCTGACACTAAATGTGTGCTGAAACAACATAAATCACAGTGAAAACACTTTCAGTACACTCTCAAAGGAGGGCAGCTCCAAATAAAGGTCAGATCTGTTTTTCTCACTTTTGATACTTACATTGAATACAGAAAATTCTTAAAAACAACTGCTGTCCTACAGAAAGCAGTTACATATGGGTGAGTCTTACACACTCAGAAAGTGATGAATTATTATGCTCTCACCTAAAATAGCACTGGAAAAATACCAAACTGTGAACTCAGTGATACTGACTTTTCATCTGATTTGCGAAATAAAAAGATCTTTTTAAGCCAGTTTGAGTGAGTACACTATTAAAATTAGTGTAATGCAACTGCTTTATCAGTAGCATCACTGAGAGAGGCTGATGCATAATTCAGTTGCTCTTTCTGGTTATTATTTGCTATGTCTAATGTCTAATAGTTCTTTCTTTGCAACAAATGCAAAACTTCATTTTTAAAATCTCAGTTGATGCTTGAAGATCTATCTTGTCTTTTAACTCTGTCTTAAGTTAGAAAGTATTATAAAATGTCATATGAACAGCATGGGCAATCATTTCCTTCACAGCCTTGAAGAAGCTGGAAGTGGGATAGCATGCCTTCAGGAAAATACTAAGAGTTTAAAATATGCCTGTGCAGCACATTCATAGATTTTTATAATCCATTTCAGATACTTTCCACATTGTAAAACAGGCTTTGGAAAGTATCAACACAGATGAAAGCTGGTGAAGAAAGAGTAATAAAATACAGTAGGAAGAAAAGGAAAAAACGGTGCTTGCTTCTTCTGAGCTCCCCAACATTTCATTTTTCCTGTGCCATAATAAGAATTGAATGATCACAGTAATTTCCCCATTTACTGTGGTTTAGTGTCAGCTGAGGGTGCACCTGTGCCCACCTCCAATCCTCCACCCCCCCATCTGCAGCCTGCAGCCACCCAGGCTGGAGCATTTCAGATAAAAGTTAATTATCCAGCAAAAACACTGCACACCAGACCTTTCCAAACTGCTGCCAACTGGAAACCTTCCCATCAGCTTCTGAGGGCTCTCCCAGCTCACCATTCCTGCAGCAGAGAGCATCCAGGAGGTTCAGCATCATCTCCCCCCTCACTGACAAGGCGCTGATAGCTCGCAGGGGCACAGGGGTGGCTGCCTGGCATGGGGTTGGCACCTGCTCTCTGCTCTCTGCACCAGCAGGGCATTCCTGTGCTCCAGAGATGCACGATGCTCATCAGCAGCTGAATGGACCTGCACTGGTGGGGGAATGACACACAGAGCTCAGGTCTGAGTGGCAAACATCAAGCCTAAACGGGGAGGTGATGCTCTGGAACCCTGTCTGCAGCCCAGTCCAAGTCTCAAGGCCGGCTCCAGGCAAAATTTGGTTGGGATGCCCCACAAAGGCAGCACTCAATGTAACAATGGCTGTGCCGTGCCTGTCTCAGATCTTCATGGGGCTATCCACGATTACCAAGAGCAGTGTTATCAGCTTGCTGCGACAGCTGCGAAGCACTTGGGGCCAGGCTGAGAACTTCTGAGTCATGCTGATGAGGAGCCCCTTGAACAAGCAGCTTTGCTTGAGTGTGACTCCCTTAATAAATGAATCATCTATCAGCACTGCCTACTCAAGCTCAAATCCTTCTCCCAGCTCTCCCGCTACTTCCACCATCTGCACATCCTTTCCCTGTGGTGGTGAGAACCAATTTGGCTAATTGACAGGGTTTGGGGGAAAATGTGGAGTCTTTCAGGGCCAGACCAGAAGTGAAGAACAGTTGCTAAAGTCCAAAGCTCCAATCCCAAAGTCCCTGTGCCTGAATATGCTCCCAATTATTAGGAAATCTCTGCTGGGCACCTACTAGTGTGATGCTACATGCATCCCAGAAACTTGGTGCTCTGAAATCATAACCAGAAGATGTATGACCCTGGGCCCCAGAGCATCAATAGGGACTCTGACCACAATTCTCAGCATCAAGTCTGAAAAAGGGTTCCATTAATCACACCCAACAATACCAAGGCCTCACACCCTTTGCAAGACATCCCTCTGGCAACAGCAATAATCCACTATCTACATAATCCCTGTTCCTGTCACTGCTCCCTAGAGGCTGGCCTCATCAGTTTCCTGAGAAGTCTGCAGGGAAGACAGTACATTTTGAGGGGCCAAAATGCTTTTTTGGGCAAGCATTACTCACTGGAAGTAACTGTCCTTAGCCAGGGACCAAGACAGCCCTGTGAATTCAGCCCTGGTTCGGGCAAGCCATTCTTCCCCATGCTTGGTGATCCCAGCTCTTTGTCCACAGCTTTCCTGCAAAATTCAGTTCCCTTGTTTTGTGCTGCTAGAACCACAAAAAGTAAAGAAATTGGGAAGGGCATCTCTTCTTTGTCTTCTCAGTCCAGCTTGTTTTCCCCTTCTCTCCCCCGATGTCACTGACACGTGATGTTCCCAGCTCTCTTGCTTTCTCGTTTTCTTCGTCCTCTTTTCTCTGGGTGCTTTCAGCTCTTCAGAACAAACTCTGCAATGCACAGCTATTTGTATTGCAGTGAGATCTGGTGCACCCTCTCATTCAAGCAAATTGAGAGACAACACTTCCACTCTTTAAAAGCCCTTCAGCAAGACCTACAGAAACATGGGTTTATAGTCTAGCTCTTTGTTGGAACGCAAATTTAGGTTTTTAAAAGAAACTTATTTTCCCAGATTTCTGTTGATTACAATAAATGCATAAATTCTAGCCATGTTATGCCTGGTTTTCTTTCACATTTAGAAATTACTTGGAAATCCAGAAAGGGAAGTAATAGAACACGAGATAAACATTTTATTTCAGGGCTTAAAACTGTAACTAGATCCAGCACAGCCTGAAGTCCTAACACTGTGTGTTTTCAGTATTTCATGGATTTAAATAGTAAACAATTTATCAAATATACCCTAAATGAGAATATTGTAAGTAGTCTTTGAATTTAATCACAAGCAATAAACTGAATAGCACATCACAAGATCCTTTGTTGTTTTCTAGTTTCTATAGCTCTACTCCTATTTTTGTGGAAAGACAGGGGACTTTCTCTGGCTTTTGTGGACAAATTCTTGTGGGAAATTATATTGAATACTCCAACTTTTCATTGTTAACAATCTGTTTAGTACAGTAACTTATGTACTCATATAGAATCTGACAGCAGGTTGTCTTTAAACTTGTCTGTTCTAGGCTAAATTATAATTTTTTGCTTAGTAGATTAAGCCAAGTACTCTTCGATGTTTCTTCTGATAATGCCTGTCCTTCAGCAAAGTAATAATCAATGATTTAACGCTGTCATGTTTTAATCACTCATCACTGACAGGAGTTTGTGCAGTGTGTTATGAAAGACCCAGCAGTGAGGAAGACATTGTTTTGTGAGCACCCAGAATAGAAAAAAAAAAAGCCAAACCCAAAATAAACATCATGTATGGCACTGAATTTGATGTTAACTCAGCTTTTCTGCATCAGAGAATCAGCACAGGATGAGGAATGAGAAAATCTTGTTACTGGCCAGCCCTCAATGAGAACTCTCCCAGAGGAGTT
This sequence comes from Rhipidura dahli, assembly GCA_013399225.1. Lineage (NCBI taxonomy): Eukaryota > Metazoa > Chordata > Aves > Passeriformes > Rhipiduridae > Rhipidura > Rhipidura dahli. The sequence continues at coordinate 48,941 of VXAC01007027.1, read as the reverse complement.
CTGGCTCTTTCTGTCTTCAAGGGTCTTTAAAATAATGGATCCAGAGGACAGAACTGAAGTAAAAACATTCTCACCAGTTTCCTGCACACTGGTAAGGGATTTTCTGCAGCTGTGATTAACTGAATGCTCCTTAAATTCTCTAACTCCAAAAAAATAGACTAGTTCGCGGTTTTTTTCCCCCTTTCTTTGTTCCATGCAAAGCTTTTTGATAGAGGAACTATCACTGAGATCTCTGGCTAAAAGAGAAGCAACTGGGCATTTGTTTGCACATCCTCTCAATTGCTGCCCTTGATTTCTCTCAAGGCCCCTCTCTTAAACCCTCCTGAAGTGCACCAAAGGCATGTGCCACTCTCAGTGTGAGGTGAGGAAGGTTGGTGACCACGGGGAAAGACTGAACACATATTCCTCATGTACACAGGAACTAGTACAAGCTTCCAATATCTGGACTAAGACAGATTGGCAAAGACAGTTTGAATGACCAGAGCCTGCAGCCAAGCACGTGTGTGGCACTCTCTCCCTGGAAAATGGAATTATTACAACATTTTCCACCAGCCAATCTANAAATGGATTTTTTACAACTTTTCCCCCCAGCCAATCTAACCCCCTTTTTTTTTTTTTTCCTGCAGAAGTGCAATTCTGGCTCCAAGGAGGAAAAAAAAAAGTGGGCATTTAGTTGGGTAGAAGCTTTTCCATATGTCCACACCTTTGCTGTAATTTCTGCCTGCCCTCACTGGTGTAGTGCACAGTCAGTGTCCTGCAGGTCAGTATGACTTCTGAGGACGCTGTGTTCACAGTGGTATTCCTGTCTATTTCCAAAAAGACCATCCTCACCCAGGGTGGCTTGATATATATATATATATATATATCTCTACAAATTAGGAAGCTGTTAAAAAAACCCCACAACTTAATTCCTTTAAAAACAAATGAAAATATGAATTGTTTATAGGCAGGGTTTTTTTTACAGCATCTGTTTTGAGGCTGAACTTGCTATTTCACTGAAAAATTCAGTTTAACCTGGAACTCTGATTAGGTTTATTTATTCTTTTGACCCCTTCTGAAGTCACAGCTGTAATCAGCAGCACTGCAGTTTCAGTTCCTCAAGAAACCAGGTAAAGCACAGACTGGCAGGGACTGATGATTTGCAATTACTTTATTCTGTTTAGTTGCTCTGAAAAGATTCCCTTCCATGTTAACAGACATCAGAGGTACTGATTTATCTGAAACCCACTAAAAATACTCCTTTAAATGCAGAGAACACTGCTGCAAACATGACCTCCCCTGTGTTTCTGATACTATCATCAACAAAATGGATATTACAGGCTATTCTTCCCAGACTCCCAGCTCTGAGCTGCACTACTAGAAGCAAATCACTGTATTTATTTATGGTTCATGTTCCCTGCATCTTTTCCCCTCTTCCATCCCTGGGAAAATTATTAATGATGTTGGCAATCTTGGAATCAAAAAATAAAGTGTTTCTCCCGATACAAACATACAAAGGTGACAAGCCTTGCCTCAGTGGCATCAGTGCCTGTGAGCTGCTGTCTCCAAAATAATGAGCTGTCAAAGCTTCGCTGCAATCTGCATTTGTGTTAGTCGTAAAGAAATACAGTGGTTTCTTTTGCTGGCTGAATGACAGTGTTAAATTGTTACTTTTGCTTACTGAGTGTGAAAATTTACTGAAATGACAGTAAAGTGGGAAGAGTAAACAGTATCTTTTCAGGTCGCAACAGCACTTGGATTTACTGTTAGTGTATGTTAGTAATTAAATCACAGATATAAAATGAAAAAAGTGTGTCACATTTTACTCTGTGTAGCCTCCCCTGAAGCCAACATACTCCTGAACCTCCAGAATAAGCTACTGAATGTGGGAGAACAAGTGTTGTACCACACCTTGTGATGGCTGTTGTCATGTGATTGTTAATGTCACAGGGAAAGACTCTTTGCTCTCTCTTTTTTTTTTTTTAGCCTCAGGATGGTAGAATTTAATGAGAAATGGATTTTTAAACATGCTTGAACAACCACAACACTTCAGAAAATACAGTCTAGGTATCTTACCTGGCTGTAGTTGCCCTTCTGTGACACTGTGGATTTCCTCTCATGTCACACATCTGAAGTATTACTATCATCATAGTGAAATATATTTCAGTTCTGGATCTTTATCTTCCCTTTCATTCTAAGCATTGCTTTTTGCCATGTTAGGGAAGATTTGCTCAAAGATCAACGTGCTTTTCAGTTACAGTGAATATTTGCCTATTATAAACTTCTGCATGAAGTAACAACGTTAACATTCAGCAGCAGTACAAGACATTTCATGTGTATCTTCCTGTCCTGGTGTCGTGTGGAAAATGAGACCTTGCTAGACATTACTACCTTAAAACCACCCTAATGAAAGACTTGAATGCTGAGGAGAAGCAGTATGAGACAGCATCTAGTGAACATTGGGTTTGTTGTGTTTGCCGTGGTCTTCACGTGCACACAGTGCAAAATGCTCTCCAAGGGCAAACAAGTTTTGGGTCTGCTTCTGTCCCTGCCTGGAAGAAAGACAGCTGCAGGCACTGCCAAGGGTGTGCTGCAGTGGTTTTGTGGGAGGGAAGATGCTCTGTCCAAGCATCAGTAGGAGGAGTGACCCCAGGGTGCCAATTCAGAAGCAGGGTTAGATGTCAGTCTTCTTTTTTTCTCTGAAAATCTGCATCCCTTGGGCCTACCAGCAAGATCTGCCTCACCTACAACAATGCCATTCACAGCTGCCTCCTCTAAGATGGCCAGGCAGCAGAAGAGGCCAGTCTGCAGCTCCAGGTCTGCAGAGACAGGAAGGTGACAGGTCTGTGGCGTGTTCATGTCATGTCAGCGCTGGCACGGGACTGTGACACAAAATCCCTGCCTGCAACAAAGGCTGCTGAGGCCAACAACTCCAGGGACTTCCGGCTCCAATATGCTGTTGGAAATCCTTTAACTCTAGGAAGTATGAAAGGTAAGGCTGCTGTAGCACTGCCTCCAGCATTAGCCTTAAAATGGTATATATTAAGTAAAAGTATGAAAAAAACAGTGTTCAGAAAGATGTCAGCCCCTCCAAGACAATCCTGCGGGACTAATACACTTGTATTACGTGTTGGCCTTTGAGTAAGACTGAGGTTTGGGGTTTTTTTTTAAATCCACAGAGCCTTGAAAAGCAATTTTTTTTTAGCTCAACCCAAACCGAAACGGAGTCTGTTCAGCACAGGGGAAGTGCCAGGTGTTGGTTCCAGTGTCTCTGAAGACAACACCAGTTAAACTCTGCTTAAGAACAAAGTTCTCATTTGGACAGATTGATCCATTGGGCTGCCCACTGAGAACAGTTTGAAAGTTAAGCAGGAGCTTTGAAGTCCATGAAAGCAGTGATGAAATCCCACCTTATGATGCATGTGTTGAACACATCTTGTGAAATCAGGCAGCTTTGGGCACACTTAGACCCTCCTCTGAGATGGCATATAAAACACTGCTAACAGCCAGAGCAAGGAAACATTGGGTTCAGGATTTGGCCCTCGGCGAGCTTTAGCTGTTGACTCCAGCCCCATTCTGACTGCAGCTGCAAGGCTGGAAGATGCAACAGCAAACCTGGATGCTGCTGGCACCACCAATCACAGAATTCAGCTGCACTGATTAACCCTGAGTTTCTGCTTAAATCTAGAGAGACCCAAGTTACATGGGTTCCACTGGGGTAGAGAAACCGAGCTGAATTAAAGGGGCTACAAAAAGAGCTGGAGCAGGGATGTTGGCAAGGGCATAGAGTGACCGGATGAGGGGCAGCAGCTTCAAACTACCAGAGGGCATGGTGGGATGGGATATTGGGAAGAAGTCCTGGACCGTGAGGGTGATGCAGCCCTGGCACAGGCTGCCCAGAGAAGCTGTGGCTGCCCCATCCCTGGAGGTGCTCAAGGCCAGGCTGGACGATGCTCGGAGCAGTGAGATCTGGTGGAAAGTGTCCCTGCCCATGGCAGGGGGTGGAAGGAGATCATCTTTAAGGTCCCTTCTGACCCAAACCAAATCACTCTGTGACTCAGACCAGCATACAGCAGTCACATCTTCAGTTACAGAGCAGGAGCTACCTAACACAGACTTTTTCTACCTTTTCTGTCACAATTCAAACACACAAAAACTGAGAAAAACTCCAAACCCACAGAAATTTAACAGTGATGCAGGCTGTGGTTTATACTTGCTTTTGCAAAGCAAATTCACTTGGCAATCTTTTTTTCTGATTACATTTTGAGAGCAAAGTTGAGTTACCTCTTTTTATATAAAACAACTCTTTATCCAGTACTTTTAAAAGGCAGCTTGTATCATTTTACTTACGACTTCTCTTGCACAGGCCTTACAGAACAGAGCATTTTCTTTCAACCCTTTTACCTGAAAATTACTCCTGGCATCAAACACACAGTTGCAAAATACTATCACCTTTCTCCACAGTGTGTAACACTAAGTTGCCATCTTTGTATGATAGAAAGTTTAGCTCCCGATGCTACTTCTACATGTGCCTAAGACTGCCAAACACAAAAAATTCTACTGTTTCTACTGTTTTAGCTACACAATCAAACAAACAGTCAGGCTAGGCTGCAGTTTTCACAGATTCAGTCAGGCAACTCGAATTAGCAAGAATCTGATCTCGTACCAATGTATGAACTACAAGTACAGAAAACACCGGTGCTTTAGCTCAGCTAGATGCAAAGTTTACACTGAACAACTTCCCTGAGAAGTGTCACCTGGTGAACAACCTGAAGTACCCACACACGGACCACAGCATTAAGATCAACAATAAACACACTGAAAGCCGTTTGGGGTTGGTTTCTTTTTTCTTTTTTGGCCTTTT